>CM035441.1:52627606-52807606 GCA_020310875.1 Ceratopteris richardii | reverse complement strand
AGAGCATACACAATGTGGAGGTAACACCGTCAGAGAAGAAGCGGGGAGCTTGTGGGGAGCTCAAATGACTGCACAAAACAAATGGTGAGGGGGAGTTTGAGGCAACTTAGCCCAAGGCACCATACTGAATGAATCGTCATGAAATGGAACGGAGCTTAAGAAGAGGGGCCCTGCATGGTGTGTCCGCCATAGCGAAAAGGTAGAGAACCATTAGTGTTTTGGGGAAACATAGCTCTTCACAGAGCCCGAGCAGGGAGTCGATGAGGAGAATCGCGAGCCCCAAATCGATGCCCAAGCTAAGGCGATAAGAGCCCAAACTGGAAGTGAGAAGTTGAATAAGATACGAGGAAAGCGCCATTTGACCATGAAGAAAATGTGGCCAGGGCTATAGTGAGTACCACCATATCCCAGACCTGAGCATCTGATGGAACGAACAAACCCCAGCACTAAACTTCATCAAGGTAGCAGGCCGACATATTCGTAATTCAAAAAAAGCTCAAAGCAGCGATGCAGATCATTTGTTCAAGCAAGGTGGCACCCATGCCGCCTCGTTCTTGTGTGCAATGGACACTGATGGGGCACGAGCGCACAATCATCCCCAGCTTCTCGGACTGAAGAGGGCACGAGATCAACCTTGAGCAGAGCAAGAATGGGGAGTTTGCATCTAGCTCAACTCCTCAGCAATGAAAGCGCAGAGACAGTGAAGAAGCGACATCTCTGCCCCCAAGATAGAGGGAAAGAAAGAACGCAAAAAGGGGGGAGTTCAATATACGACAGAGGATAGGTTCTCGGTCTGACTGGAGAGAAAGTGGAGAAGTTCCCCCCACTCGGTAGCACGTACGAATGCATTTAGAATTCATAGAGGAGAGAGAATTGTGAGGGGAAATAACTCCACCTCACTAAACCCTGCGTGCATGGATCTCATAAAGGAGAGAGCAGGCTCGTAAGTAATGCCTCTTTATGAATGCATAGGAAAAGAAAACGGCTATTTCTCCAAAATCAACTAGCATGCTTAGTTTCGATCTGCAACTCATGTGAAAATGAGGAGACTTTAAGGGAGCATAGAATCCCATGGAGAATCCAACGCTTTGGAAACAAGTGCGTGGAAATATGCCCTTCTCAAAACAGAGAACTTACTTTATTTTGTCTTTTATATATGTATATATTTTTTTTTGAAATTGGAGAGAGGGAGGGATAAAAGAGGTACTACCCACCCCACTTCCCAAGGAAATCACTACAATAGAGGTGATAGAGGTGGATAGTGATGCCCATTGTGTGTGTATGGAAGTGTAAATGAGAGAGAGAGAGAGAGACAAAGGGGTTAGGGGGGTGTTCTTGTGCCACAAACAAAACTAAACTAAACTATCCTACTAAAAACAAGAAAATGAGGAACTAATGGCCCAATGGAAGGGTGAAAGTACCATGCCAACACACATATCCTAAGTAAATAAGCAGAAAAATTTTGCAAATCAATATCTTACCACATGCTTTTGAGCACTCCAAATGATGAAAGGCCGATCTCCCCGGCAACGGCGCCAAATTTGTTGTTGTAGTATGTGTTGGAGCAAGTCTATGACAAGCCTAAGTATTGGCTTGAGTCTCACAAAGTCTTAGAAGAAGCTTTAGAAAGAAGACTATGTAAAGTTCACTTGTGAACTACCTCTTGTAACTTTTGAAGAGTTTACTTAATGTAAAAGTAAGAGAATCTTAAGTGGTTGAGTCCACTTGATCAAGAATGGAAAGAGGAGCCACGAATTCGTGATTTGTGGTAGGTAGAGAATCAAATCAATCATTGATTGATTGGAGAGTGATTGAGGGAAGTTAGCCTCCCAAACTCAACTATAAATAGATGGCAGTTTTAGTCGTGGCTAAAGAGACCTATGTGAAGACCTCCAAGAGCTGAGCTTTATGCCATATTAAGGTGTGATTACAAGGCACACATATGTATCAGTAAGTCATTGTATTGTACAAGCAATATAATTTCATTTTCATGATTATTTGAGTTCATCTTTCCATGTTCTTGTGAAGTGTACTACTCACTGCCATTACCCTCAGTTTTCTCCATCAGCTTGCAGAGATGTTTTCTCTGAGCTTGGTGCATCATTTTCAAAAATTCTACTTGGTAAAGTTAGCTCTATAAGTCTACTATATGCTCATAGGTTTTCATGTCATTTGGATGTTGCAATCTTCAGTTATGTTCATTTGAAGTCAACAGGGTCTGTTCATCTTCACCTCTCTGTCAGGTACCCGATCTTTTCACTCATCTTGTCAGAGGTGTTTCTCAGTGGTTACTTATCCAAATTCAGTGATTTAAAACTTGTTGGATTCAGCTTACTGTCTAGTATAACAATACAAATTTTCATAATCATTGGATTTCTACATTTTGAGTTATGGTGATTTTTCTGCTCACTGGTCTATTTCTGTAGCAGCCCGTGAAAATCGGGATGATGTCATCACTTGTTAAAACTTATTCTCAGTGTGTGCTTTGTTATTTTTGATGAGATTACTCTTGAAAGTTAGATCTTTAAGCTAACTAGACTTCCCCAAGAGGAATTAAGCTAATTGCTGCTGTGCTCAGAGAATTATGTAAAACACTGGACAGGTGTATGAACCAAGAATAGCAAGTTTTTCACCTCTGAGCTAACTCCAACTTATCTGTTTTGATCTATATTTTTGAGAGTGATCTTCCAAGGTACATAGGGTGTCTAATACATCCATTGGCAAGCTAAAAGGGCCCACCATCTACTCCTGGAGTTCATTTGGCTGGTGTAGATCAAGGATTTTGCAACACCTCTTCATCTTCAAACACATACTTATCCATCTCTTCACAGTGGTATCAGAGCAAGGTTGGACAACATGGCAAATGGATTTCCTTCATCAATTGACAAATTAGACAGAGGTAACTACTCAGCTTGGTCATTAAGAATGGAAGCCTATCTCCAAGGTAGAAGTTTATATGGTTATGTGGCTGGAGATGAAGTTATGCCAAGTTTCAGGAACAAAAGTCAACCAACACAAGAAGAGCAAGAAAGATTGAGCACATGGTGCTCCAAGGATGCACTTGCAAGGTCTTATCTCCTCAACTCTATCTCAGATTTTTTGTTGCCTCACATTAGAAGTTGTAAGACATCTCAGGAAGTGTGGGATGCACTTGAAGCTTTCTTTTCTTCAAGTACCAAGGCTAGGAAGCATCAACTATGGCTGGAGTTCACAACTCTCAAGAAGGCTCCCAAACAAAATGTGACTGATTTTGTCACAAAGCTCAAGGACATAGCGGATCAATTGGGAAGCATTGGAGAGGTAATAGATGAAGAGAAAATTGTAAGGCAGGTCATCAATGGCTTGAAGGCAGATGATAAGTGGGAAGCATTCACCACAGCTATGGATTTGTACATGGACATGCATGTACCTGATTTCAACACACTCATTGGACAACTACTTACTCAAGAGGCAAAGCTTATCAAAAATGGAGAAAGCTCTAAAGGTAATCAATCTTCAGCTTTATACACGGATAAAAGCAAGTCTAAAGATAACAAAGGAAAGGCAAAGAAAGTGGATGATGAAGCAGGTACATATCAAGCTAACTATGCAGGTAGAGGAAGACATGGCAGAGGTAGAGGAAGAGGAGGTAGACAAGGCAGGGGGAGATCCCAAGACTCCAACTCATGTTCTATTTGTGGACTAACTAATCATACAACTGAAAATTGCTTTAGGAATTTCAGGAATCAAAGAGGCAGAGGATACAATAGAGGAAGTTATGGCTACTCAAGAAGAAGGTTCAACAACTACCATGGCAACTACAACAACTACAATCATTCAAACTATCAAGGAGGTTACAAAGGAAGGAGAGACTACAATAACTACACAGAAGACTCAAACAAAGAGGATTCATTATTGATCATGAACATGGCTATGCCACAAGGTAAATCTGATGAGCATGTTTTCTACATAGATTCAGGTTGTTCAAATCATGTGGCAAGAAATGTGGCACTCCTATCAGATTTAGAAGATCCAAGGAATAAGCATGAGGTACAAACAGGAGATGATACAAAACATCCTGTGGAGAAAATAGGCAATGTCAAAGCACCTAATGGAAACATCAACCTACTCAGTAAGGTACTCTATGTCCCTACCATTACAAAGAATTTGATAAGTGTTGGGCAGATAGTAGAGAAAGGGTTGCAAGTCAGGTTCACAAAAGCAGGAGCATTTGTTGAAGATCCAAGTCAAGGATTCAGAAGAATTGCAAAAGGTGAAAAGACAGGTAGATTGTTCACATTTGAATTACAGGACACTAGAAACATTCCTCTCTTTAATTATGGTAGTCAGACACTCACAGAATTGGAAGTATGGCACAAAAGGTTAGCACATATTGGTGAAAGGTCATTAAAGCAAATCTGCAGGGACCAAAGTGTACTTGGACTTCCTAATTTGTCAAAACAACATATGATTTATAAGTGTAGTGCATGTCAATTTGGAAAGTCTCACAGGTTACCATTCATGAAGAAAGGTTATATGCATGGAGATCTCTTGGAGTTGGTTCATACAGATGTATGGGGACCTAGCAAGGAAGCTTCAATATCTGGATCAAGGTATTATGTTTCCTTTATTGATGATTGCAGCAGATGGACTATCCTATTCTTTATGAAACACAAAGATGAAGTTTTTTCATGTTTCAAAAGATATTTGGCTCTTGTGGAGAATCAAACAGGTAAATCACTAAAAAGGCTAAGGTCAGATGGAGGGGGAGAATATTTCTCCCATGAGTTTGATTCTTTTCTTCAAGAAAGAGGAATCAAAAGAGAGGTAACTGCAAGGTACACTCCTGAGCAAAATGGAGTGGCAGAAAGGAGGAATAGGACAATTGTTGAAGCTGCAAGGTCTATGTTAAATGAAAAGCATTTACCTAATTACTTATGGGCCGAGGCTGTATCTACAGCCACTTACTTGATTAACAGGTTGCCTTCAAAATCCCTTGATGGGATGACTCCATATGAGGCTTGGAATGGAAGAAGACCAAGCTTAGATCATTGTAAAATTTTTGGATGTATTGCTTTTGCTCATGTTCCTTCACAGGTTAGAGGCAAGATGGATCCAAAGGCAGAAAGGTGTGTATTTATTGGATATGACAACAATCAAAAGGGCTACAGGTTATACAACCCTACCAACAAAGGATTCTTGGTAAGCAGAGATGTAGTTTTTTATGAGAACAATTCATGGTATGAAGATTCATGCAGGAAGATCAATTTACCATATGATCTTGAAGAAGATTTTCCAAAGCTTGGTAGAGAACAATCAAAGATTGAAGAACAAGACACCTCAGAGGATGATGAAGAATCTCACATGGAAAAGATCAAAGCATGGAAGTCTAAAGGTAAAGCAAAATTGCAGGATCTTGGACATGAGGCAGAATCATCACATCATGGCCTAAGAAGATCTATGAGGGAAAAGAAAAAACCAGAAAGGTATGGGTTTGACACCTCATTAGTAACTAAACATTCTATCTACATAGCACAGGACATAAACCAAGAGGAGCCATCATCATTTGAAGAGGCCAAAGCAAAAATAGAATGGAAGCATGCAATGAAGGAAGAGATTGAAGCACTTGAGGAAAACAACACTTGGGATTTGGTGCCCAAGACTTCATCCATGAAGGTAATAGGCTCAAGATGGGTCTATAAACTCAAGAAGAATTCTGATGGTTCCATTAACAGGTATAAGGCAAGGCTTGTAGCAAAAGGCTTTGCACAAACTCAGGGAATTGATTATGAGGAGACCTTCTCTCCTGTGGCAAAGATGCCTACCATTAGGGTTTTGCTTAGTATTGCCTCTTCCAAGAATTGGAAGATACTTCAACTAGATGTAAAGAATGCATTCTTGAATGGTTGGATAACAGAAGAGGTATATATGGCACAACCACCTGGTTTTGAGAATCAAGTTTATCCTGATTATGTGTGTAAACTTAACAAAGCATTGTATGGTCTCAAGCAAGCTCCAAGAGCTTGGAATTTCAGGCTTGCTTCATTCTTGCAGGACAAAGGCTTTCAACCAAGCAAGGCAGATCCTTCACTCTTTATTAAAAAGAGTAATTCCGAGGTCATCTACCTATGTGTATATGTAGATGATATTATATTGACAGGAAATGATGCAGATGGTATGAAGAAGATCAAAGATCAGATGAGAGAAGAGTTCAAGATAAGTGATTTGGGTTCACTTACCTACTTCCTAGGTTTGGAAGTTGTCTACAAAGATCATGGTTTGTTTCTCACTCAAAGGAAGTACATTAAGGACATGTTGGCAAAATTCAAGATGCAAGATTGTAAGATTGCAGGTACTCCAATGGAGGTCAATCACAAATTGAGCTCACATGAAGGTGAACTCATAGAGGACATCACATCATATCAAAGTCTAGTGGGTAGTCTCAACTATGCCACATTGACAAGAGTAGATATATGTTACAGTGTGAGTGTGCTAAGCCAATTTATGCACACACCAAGGAAACCACATATGGATGCTGCCAAAAGGATTCTCAAGTATCTCAAAGGAACCATAAATGAAGGACTTTATTATCCTTATGTATCTGATTTAGGTTTGAAGCTATTTTCTGATGCAGATTGGGCTGGCTCCAAGGAAGATAGAAGGAGCACTTCAGGTTATCTTACCTTTGCAGGTTCAAAGCTTATTTCATGGTCATCCAAGAAGCAACCCACAGTTGCTCTCTCTTCTACTGAAGCTGAATATAGAGGTCTTGCCATAGCTACACAAGAAGCTATGTGGATGAAGACATTGTTCAAAGATCTTGGATTGGAGTTTGGAACTCCAACTATTTTTGGTGACAATATGAGTTCTATTCATTTGGCTGCTAATCCTATTTTTCATGCAAGGACTAAACATATTGAAGTTCATTATCACTATGTACGAGAGAAGGTTCTAAGCAAAGAGATTCAAATATCATATGTGTCCACTCATCAACAATGTGTAGATATTCTAACCAAAGCATTGGATGGTACAAAGCTTTGCAAATTCAAGGCTATGATAGGTTTGCAAGTAATCTTGGAAGATTGAAGACCTCAAGCATACTTGGCTTGAGGGGGAGCTGTTGGAGCAAGTCTATGACAAGCCTAAGTATTGGCTTGAGTCTCACAAAGTCTTAGAAGAAGCTTTAGAAAGAAGACTATGTAAAGTTCACTTGTGAACTACCTCTTGTAACTTTTGAAGAGTTTACTTAATGTAAAAGTAAGAGAATCTTAAGTGGTTGAGTCCACTTGATCAAGAATGGAAAGAGGAGCCACGAATTCGTGATTTGTGGTAGGTAGAGAATCAAATCAATCATTGATTGATTGGAGAGTGATTGAGGGAAGTTAGCCTCCCAAACTCAACTATAAATAGATGGCAGTTTTAGTCGTGGCTAAAGAGACCTATGTGAAGACCTCCAAGAGCTGAGCTTTATGCCATATCAAGGTGTGATTACAAGGCACACATATGTATCAGTAAGTCATTGTATTGTACAAGAAATATACTTTCATTTTCATGATTATTTGAGTTCATCTTTCCATGTTCTTGTGAAGTGTACTACTCACTGCCATTACTCTCAGTTCTCTCCGTCAGCTTGCAGAGATGTTTTCTCTGAGCTTGGTGCATCATTTTCAAAAATTATACTTGGTAAAGTTAGCTCTATAAGTCTACTATATGCTCATAAATTTTCATGTCATTTGGATGTTGAAATCTTCAGTTATGTTCATTTGAAGTCAACAGGGTCTGTTCATCTTCACCTCTCTGTCAGGTACCCGATTTTTTCACTCATCTTGTCAGAGGTGTTTCTCAGTGGTTACTTATCCAAATTCAGTGATTTAAAGCTTGTTGGATTCAGCTTACGGTCTAGTATAACCATACAAATTTTCATAATCATTGGATTTCTACATTTTGAGTTATGGTGATTTTTCTGCTCACTGGTCTATTTCTGTAGCAGCCCGTGAAAATCGGGATGATGTCATCACTTGTTAAAACTTATTCTCAGTGTGTGCTTTGTTATTTTTTATGAGATTACTCTTGAAAGTTAGCTCTTTAAGCTAACTAGACTTACCCAAGAGGAATTAAGCTAATTGCTGCTGTGCTCAGAGAATTATGTAAAACACTGGACAGGTGTATGAACCAAGAATAGCAAGTTTTTCACCTCTGAGCTAACTCCAACTTATCTGTTTTGATCTATATTTTTGAGAGTGATCTTCCAAGGTACATAGGGTGTCTAATACATCCATTGGCAAGCTAAAAGGGCCCACCATCTACTCCTGGAGTTCATTTGGCTGGTGTAGATCAAGGATTTTGCAACACCTCTTCATCTTCAAACACATACTTATCCATCTCTTCACAGTATGCCCTTGGGAGCCAAGACCCACACCACCTTGCATGGAAGCAAGAAGGAAGGCCCAAGAAAGACTCTCCTTTCATCCACCCCATTCTCCATCATGTTCAAGCCATTGGCCATCAGCCCGCAGCTATGCCACATGCTTGAAAATATGGAGCAATGGGAGTCAAGGATCCTAGTCACATATGTAAAATACAAGATAAAAGCAACACTCTACTTAGACACATAGGAATTGCTAGCATGCACACACACCTCACTCCCACACACTCCAAGACTAGATACATATATGTACAAAGCCTTAAGAGAAAGGAGAGTTCTTCCATTGAAAGGATTTTACATGAGAGCATGACCAAAAGCTCCCTTCTTACAAGAAATGAGCCTATATTTATATTTACAAGAAATGAGCCTATATTCATATCTCTCTAAATCTTGGAAATTATTCTCTAACAACCCACTCTCTTCAAGACAAAGATATAGGCATGGGAAACTTCTACGTGGGTTTTTGTACATGTGTTTCCAAAAAGGTACTTTATTTGAGAGGCTTCAACACCATAGGCTAAAAGAAATATCAAAAAGGGGCTTAGGAGAGTGTTCATATGGACATCTCCTAAATACAAGAAAGAGGTATTTTTGTGAGGGCTAGAGGGTGCCATTGCATGAGGAAATTGTGGGCAACCCTTATAACAACACCATGGCACAAGGTAAATCTGATGAGCATGTTTTCTACATAGATTCAGGTTGTTCCAATCATGTGGCACGAATGGCCCTCCTATCAGATTTAGAAGATCCAAGGAACAAGCATGAGGTACAAACAGGAGATGATACAAGACACCTTGTGGAGAAAATAGGAAATGTCAAAGCACCTGATGGAAACATCAACTTAATGAGTAAGGTACTCTATGTCCCTTACTGAGTAATGTATTGGGCAGATAGTAGAGAAAGGGTTGCAAGTGAGGTTCACAAAAGCAGGAGCATTTGTTGAAGATCCAAGTCAAGGATTCAAGAGAATTGCAAAAGGTGAAAAGACAGGTAGATTGTTCACATTTGAATTACAAGACAATAGAAACATTGCTCTCTTTAATTATGGTAGACAGACACTCACAGAATTGGAAGTATGGCACAAAAGGTTAGCACATATTGGTGAAAGATCATTAAAGAGAATTTGCACGAACCAAAGTATACTTGGACTCCCTAACTTGTCAAAACAACACATGATTTATAAGTGTAGTGCATGTCAATTTGGAAAGTCTCACAAGTTACCATTCATGAAGAAAGGATATATGCATGGAGATCTCTTGGATTTGGTTCATACAGATGTATGGGGACGTAGCAAGGATGCTTCAATATCAGGATCAAGGTATTATGTCTCCTTCATTGATGATTGCAGTAGATGGACTATATTATATTTTATAAAACACAAAGACGAAGTCTTTTCATGCTTCAAAAGATATTTGGCTCTTGTGGAGAATCAAACAGGTAAGATATTAAAATGGCTAAGGTCAGATGGAGGGGGAGAGTACTTCTCCCATGAATTCGACTCCTTTCTTCAAGAGAGGGGAATCAAAAGAGAGATCATTACAAGGTACACTACTGAGCAAAATGGAGTGGCAAAAAGAAGGAATAGGACAATTGTTGAAACTCCAAGGTATATGCTAAATGAGAAGCACTTACCTAATTACTTAATGGCTGAGGTTGTATCCACAGTCACTTATTTGATTAACAGGTTACCTTCAAAATCACTTGATGGCATGCCACCATATGAGGCTTGGAATGGAAGAAGACCAAGCTTGGATCATTGTAAGATTTTTGGATGTGTTGCTTTTGCTCGTTCGTTCACAGGTTAGAGGCAAGATGAACCCCAAAGCAGAAAGGTGTGTATTCACTAGATATGAAAACAATCAAAAGCGCTACATATTATACAACCCAACAACCAAAGGATTCTTGGTGAGTAGAGATGTAGTATTCGATGAGAATAGTTCTTGGTATGAAGATTCATTTAGAAAGGTCAATCTACCTTATGATCTTGAAGAAGATTTTCCAAAACTTGTTAAAGATAATTCTTCTAAAGTTGAAGAGCAGGATACCTCAGAAGATGATGAAGCAACTCAGTATGAAAAACTCAAAATATGGAAGTCTAAAGGTAAAGCAAAAATGCAGGAACTTGGACAAGAGGTAGAATCATCACATCATGGCCTAAGAAGGTCCATCAAGGAGAAAAGAAAGCCAAAAAGGTATGGTTTTTATACGTCTCTAGTCACTAAACATTCAATCTATCTAGCACAGGACATAAATCAAGAGGAACCTTCAACATTTGAGGAAGCAAATAAGAAATCAGAATGGAGGCATGCAATGGAAGAAGAAATTGAAGCTCTTGAGGAGAATAACACTTGGGAATTGGTTTCCAAGTCTCCATCAATGAAAGTGATAGGCTCAAGGTGGATCTACAAATTGAAGAAGAACCCAGATGGCTCCATTAATAGGTATAAGGCAAGGCTTGTGGCAAAAGGCTTTGCACAAACTCAGTGAATTGATTATGAAGAGACCTTCTCTCCTGTGGCATAGATGCCCACAATTAGGGTTTTGCTTAGTATTGCCTCTTCCAAGAATTGGAAGATACTTCAATTGGATGTAGAAAATGCATTTCTTAATGGATGGATAACAGAAGAGGTATATATGGCACAACCACTTGGTTTTGAGAATCACATATATCCTGATTATGTGTGTAAACTTAATAAAGCTTTATATGAACTCAAACAAGTCCAAGGGCTTGGAATCACAGGCTTGTCTCATTCTTGCAGGACAAAGGATTTAAACCTAGCAAGGCAGATCCATCACTATTCATAAAAAGGAGTAATTCTGAAGTCATCTATTTGTGTGTGTATGTAGATGATATCATACTTACAGGAAATGATACAAATGGCATGAAGAGAATCAAAGAACAGATGAGAGAAGAATTCAAGATAAGTGATTTGGGTTCACTTACCTACTTCCTAGGATTGGAAGTTATCTACAAAGATCATGGTTTGTTTCTTACTCAAAGAAAGTACACTAAAGCCAAGTTGGCAAAATTCAAGATGCAAGATTACAGGATTGTAGGTACTCCAATGGATGTTAATCATAAATTGAGCTCACATGAAGGTGAACTCATAGAAGATGTGACAGGTTATCAACGCCTTGCGGGTAGTTTGAACTATGCCACATTGACAAGGGTTGATATATGTTATAGTGTGAGTGTGCTAAGTCAATTTATGCACACACTCAGGAAACTTCACATGGAGGCTGCCAAGAGGATACTCAGGTTATCTTACCTTTGCAGGTTCAAAAATTGTTTCATGGTCATCCAAGAAGCAACCCATAGTTGATCTCTCTTCCACAGAGGCTCAATACAGAGGTCTTGCCATAGCTACTCAAGAAGTTATGTGGATGAAGACACTATTCACAGATCTTGATTTAGAGATTGGAACTCCAAATATTTTTGGTGACAATATGAGCTCTATTCACTTAGCTGCTAATCCAATTTTTCATGCAAGGACTAGACACATTGAAGTTCATTATCACTATGTAAGAGAGAAGATTGTGAGAAAGGAGATTCAAATATCATATGTGTCCACTCATCAATAATGTGTAGATATTCTAACCAAAGCATTGGATGGTACAAAGCTTTGCAAATTCAGGGCTATGATTGGTTTGCAATTAATCTTGACTTGAGGGAGAGCTGTTGGAACAAGTCCATGGCAAGTCCAAGTGATGGCTTGGGTCATCAAAAGGCTTAGAAATTTAAAGGAAATGTAAAATCCTTGTAGATTTCACTTGTGGACTACCTCTTGTAATTTTTGAAGACTTTACTTGATGTAAAAGTAAAGGAATCTAAGTGGTTGAGTAGGTGAGTAGGAGAATCAATCACCAAAATATTGGAGAGTGATGAAAAACGAAAGAAAAGCCACAAATTTTGATTAGGTGAGTAGGAGAATCAATCACCAAAATATTGGAGAATGATATTAGGCAAGATTCAAATTCAAATCTTGGCTCCAAAGATGACTATAAATACATGGCTCTTTAGTCGCATTTAGAAGATCTCCATGAGCTGAGCTTTATGCCATATCAAGGTGTGGTTTCAAGGGACACATATGTATCATTAAGTCCATTGTATTTTACAATCAATATACTTTCATTTTCATTATCATTTGAGTTCATATTTTCATGCTCTTGTGAAGTGTACTGTTCACTGCCATATCTCTTAGTTTTCTCAGTCAAATTGCAGAGATGATTTCTCTGAGACTGGTGCATCATTTTCAGTTATTCAACATGGTAACATTAGCTCTCTAAGTCTACTATGTAGTCACAAATTTTCATTGCAATTGGATGTTTCAATCATCAGCTATGTTTATTTGAAGTCGACTATATCATTTCATTTTCTACTTCTCTATCAGCACTCTCTTAGACTAGTTATTTTCGTAGATTTGTTTCTCAGTGTGTACTTCACCATTTTCCATGATTCAAAGCTTGTTAGAATCAACATACTATCTAGTATATTCCTTCATAAGCATTCGATTCTTGAATCTTGAGATATTGGCATTTTTCTGCTCACGGGTCTGAGTACTGCTACAACCCGTGAAAATCAGGATGGTCCTATGACTTGCTAAGTTCTTTTCTCCTTGCGTAGTCCATCACTTTTTATGAAATGACTCTTGATTTTTAGCTTATTAAGCTACTAAGAGTTCCTGAAAAGGAATCAAGTCAATTGATCCTATGGCCAGAGAATTGTTCAAAACTTTAGACAGGTGTATGAACATAAATAACAAGTTTTTGGCTCTTGAATCTACTTCAACTTATCTGTTTTGATTCATCTTTTTTGAGAGTGATCTTCCAAGGTACATAGGGTGTCTAATACATCCTTTGGCAAGCTAAAGGGTCCCACCATATATCTCTAAAGTTCATTTGGTTCATGTAGTGCAAAGCTTTTGCAGCACCACTTCATCTTCATCAACTACAAATCCATCTCTTTACAGTACTCTAGTTTCAAGTACTTCTGATAGTGTTCTGACTCTTATTCAACACACCACAAAGGCATGTGAAGCTTAGAACATATTGAGAAATCAATATGAAACTTGGAATCAAATGGCAAGAGCAGGTGTACCGAAGTCAAGTGAGGAGCTAGCTCGACGTTGTCTCCAAATTTGTTCACAAAAGTTTGGAGGTCTAGTAACTGCCCTTAATACCCAGATCAGACCACAACCACTAACCTTTGAAGAATTTAGTCCTTCATGGAGGAGGATCTGAGGCTCAAGGCAAGGAATGACAGCAATAAAGGTGAAGCTACATGCATGGTAATTGCCAAAGAAATCAAAACCGATTCTTTGAAAGATGGGGACAAAAAGAAGAAGGACAAAAAGAAGTTCAAGGGAGAATGTTTCCACTACAAAAAGAAAGGCCATAGAATCCAAGATTGTCGCATTCCAATAGTGGATGCAGGCCAAAAAGCTAGTCGATAAGGCCACTCATCTTTATCCCTTATTTATTTTTTAAAATATACATCTTTGAAATAGAGATCACTGATGGTTTAACTCCGAATAGCAAGAAAGTCACCATTTCTTTTTCCCCTAGCCTGGAGCATAGTTTTGCTTTCCACTAGGGAGGTATTTTCTAGTTCAACCATGATGTCAGGCCAAGAATTATTGGAGGAGATGGTGGACGCCTTCCAGAGATGAGATGGTGCTGTAAATTCCTGTTTCACACTAGTCAAAATTCAGTTGAGTGCAAAGTAGACCTCTTGATCTTTCTAGGAAGAACAAATAATCACCCAGTTACTTTGGAAGATGATCCTCAAATTATTGGATCAAAATAGATAAGTTGGATTTTCATTGTGAACCAAAAACATGCTATTTTGGCCACTAGACCTACACAAAGAAATGAACGGTAGTCCTCCTCTACTAACAATTGAACAAAATCCTTTTGGGCATATCTAAATAACTTGGGTAACTAAATTTTGCAAGTTATCTCACTTGAAATGATAGACCATGCACAGAGGATGATGTTTAGCAAGTCAAAGATGCATCCCAACATTTTCGGGTGTTGATAGTATGCAAACCAAAGGGTAATATTTTGCACATAACTCGAGATTGGATGAGGAAATAAGTATGAAACTTTTTAGCAAAATAGACACTCTAATGAGTCTATACCAACTTAAGTCACTGCAAATGATCAAGTACACACTGAGAAATGGATGAGTGAAGTTCATTGTTCTGAGTGATACATGACAGAGCAGAAGATATGAGATATGAGAAAACTATATGTACTAATGCACATAGATTACATTGACATTGGCAATGAATTATTGCACAATGTGAGGGCAATGTTAGATCTATACTGTGAGATCAATATGCCACACAAATTCCTCTAAAATCTCTGCTATATCTGGATGCACTCCATGCGACTAGGTAGTTCTCTTTTATAGCCTTTTGTTGGAGCCAAGATTCAAATTTGAATTCATGACTTTACCTAAAAGTGTTCCAAATTTTTAGGACTTGATTTTCCATAAGTCCTCCCCAAAGAGTTCATGGAAAGATTCTCCTAAGAACTCGTGATTGAAGTGATTCCATATATGCACTTTTACAAGGAGTAAAAATCAATCTTTTACAAGAGATCATTCATGTGCTAATACATGAATGCACATATGAGCCTTAGGATAAATGATCAAGCATTTAGGCTTGGGGCAATTGCCTCAACAAGAATCACAATATGAAACCATCCCCGAAGTGCAAAAACATACAAGGGAGTTAGAGAGAATTACAAAGATAGTTTATGAACTTTTCATCCCTTCATTGGGGAGCCATTTGTATTTAAACTTGTTGTTTTCTAAGATGAACACCCTATGATGTCTAAAGGGGGAGGTATTTCTAACAATAACAGATCCTTTTACCTAGATATACTAGGGATTTCTTAATCGACCAATCTTTGGGAATCTTGCCAAAGTTGACTACTTATCTTTCCTTCCAAATCTTCCAAAGTGCTTCACTCCTTACATCATTCCAAAGAGCAGATGAACAATCAATCACTTCACCAAGTAGAGCTTATTTCAAGAAAAATTCCATAGGCACTTAGTGAGATCTTCAATAGGATTATATTAAAGTGTTGACTTTGATAAATGTGATCAAACCATTTTCTAACATCTCTCTAATGAAATGATATCTCACATCAATATGCTTTATGTGAGCATGGAACATGGCACTCTTTGCAAGATAAATGGCACTTTAACAATCACAACTAAGAATAGTTTCCTTATCAAGCAAAGAAAAATCACTAAAGATATATGAACCAAATGGCTTCTTTAAAAGTCTTTATGGCTGAAATATATTCAGCCTCTATAACAGATAGTACTACTATCCTTTGAATTCTAGAGCACCAAGAAATAGAACCTCTTGAAAAAGTATATGCATGTCCACTTGTGGATTTTTGTGTATCCATATTCCCTATCATGTCAAAATCGCAAAACCCTTTCAAATCAAATTAAAAATTTCCATAACATAGTCATTTACCTTTGTCCCCTTTCCAATACCTCAAGATAAATTGCATCCCAATGAGCTTTGCATGGGTTAACCATTAAAAGGCTCACAATTCCCATTCAATGGGTAATGTTTGGCCAACACCCATCCTAGTAGCAATCATGGCATACATAAGTGGACCACGAGTTAATCCATATGGAATAGTTTTCATATGGCTAGTTGCTTCATCATTTTTGGGATAATCTTGCTTGGATAGCTTCACATCTGGCTACAATGGCACTCAAAAAGGCTTTGCATTAACTATGTTAACTTTGTCAAGCACTTTTACATTGTATTTTCTTGTAACAAACACAATGTGTGCTATTGTATTTGCCATTTCTTCATCATAGCAACGATATGTTCAACTTCTCTAAGGCCTTTCATTGAGAATGATTCAATTGTTGTTTTAGAGCATTTAAAGTTCCGTTTTTCTTCCCAACTATTAGCATGTCATCTACATACAACACAAGAATGACTGGGCTACCACCATCATTCTTTTTAGTTTACAAACAGTGGTTTGCATAGTTTCTTTTAACCATATTTGAGCATAAATGCATCAAACTTCTTATACAATTTCTAGAGGCATGTTTCAACCCATAAAAAAAACCTTTTAAGCTTGCATACTATATGCTCTTTTCCAAGAATGGAATATCCTTTTGGTTTCTTTAGGTATAACTCTCCATCTAAATGACCATGCAAAAAGGTTATTTTAACATCCATTTGAAATAACTCGGAATCCAACATAGTTATGAGAGAAAATAACACATGCAATGTGTTCATTTTAACCACCAAAGGAACACTTCTTGGAAATCAATGCCCTCTTTCTGAGCACGTCCCTTACCAAGCAACCTTGTCTTGATTTTTCATCGACATATCTTGATTTTTTGTGTCTACTTACTAGCAATGGCCTTGTTATCTTTGTACAAATCAACCAAATCCCAAGTATCATTTGCATGCAAGACCTTTATTTGTTCCTACATGGGCAGTCTTGCTTTTTTCCTCTTTCTAGATCACCCTCATTTGACAACAGAATGTGATGTATAGAGGGGACATATCTATTCACAAAACTCCTAAATCATGTAGATCTTTTCACCCAATGATCAACATCCTCTTGGATTGGATCTAGATCAAGAGATGTAGCATCATGTTCATCAATTATGGGTTGTTGTGCATCATTCCATGGCCTATTTTCAACATCTAATGGTGGCTACATATTCCCTTTAGGAGCCTCAATTTCCTATTCAACATCCTCTATCTCAATTACAATTTACTCATAGTCATTTCTCAGCATATGCATTTAATATTGATAGTTAAAATCAGGTTTAACACATGGTTATATATGTTGAAATTTGACACTTTTATGGTTAATCTTAGAGGGAGACAATCATTTTTAAGTAGCCTTGCCTCATTAGATACAAGTTCTTATTGTCTATTACCTTCTTGAGCTGAGGCAACCAAATTATGTACCCCATTTCACTCTCGTCTCCATACCCCATGAAGATGAATTTTATAGACTTCCATCTAATTTATTCCTCAACTTGGCTCTAATATACACAAATGCATCACAACCAAAGATGTGTAGATGGTTACATGAAATAAGTTTTCCATACCAAACCTCTTCAAGAATGTCACCTTTTAAGGATGTAGGAGGGGATCAATTTCAAATGTATACTATAGTTTTCAAAGCCTCTCCGCAAAAACCATGAGGTTAGTTGTGGAATATAGCAAAAATGGTCAAAAAATGCAAACCCCCCAAATTTTTAATTCTTTAGAAATTTCAATTTCTTTCAAAATTACAACAATTTCTTATTGTTTTGACCACAAGAATCATAAATAAAGCAAGGAGCATGTTCTAGGGAGCTTAAAATTGCAAAAACACAATCTGTAGAACAAAATGACCTAATTGGATTTTTTTAGCCCAAAAAGATTTGTTATAATTCAATTTTCAATAAATAATAATTTACACATCACACATACATACACTCCTACTCAAAATGAGAGAGTTCAACTAAAATAATGGCATGCAAATATAATCTCAACAAGCATGATGTTTAAAAACACCTATGGGAGGAGATTTAAACTTGGAAATGAAAACTTTTCACCATGAATATCTCCGAAACCATGAAAATTTGCTTCAGATTTAGTACAAGTTGAAGTGCTCTTCGAAATGTAGCAAACCTATCACAAAAACTAGAGGTTTTTCTTGATAAAAATCTCTCAAATGCTACAAAATGCCTTCAATGTATCACCAATTGAAGTAAAAAATCATTTGCAACAAGTTTGCCATGATAAACTAGCTCAAGGCTCCAATACTACCTGAAAGAGGTGATGGAGGACTATGGGATGACATGTTGGATTGCACCAAACACCAAGGGAATGAATTACAGCATGAGAGAGAAATTAAATATAAAACCCTTTGTGCAAAAAAAAATGAAGAAGAAGATGAACAAGTACATACAAGTTCTGTAAAAGTTCCTATCTTGAAATATGATTTCGGACCTTAATTTTACTAAAATGAAGACTTTTGTCATTTGACAAAACATGAACATGCCAAAGTGATCATAACATCATTACAAATCATATAAATGTCTCTATCTTCTCAATTTGGGGATGAAAAAGTATAATAGAAAAATATCCAAAAAGTTCTCAAAGAAAATTATTGGCCCAAAGGACCGAAATATACAAAAGGAGAATCCTTGGGATCTTTTATCCCCAATACCTCATTCCAACTTAATCAAATGCCCCTGAAGGGACATACATACATGCATGCATACATACATACATACATACATACATACATACATACATACATACATACATACATACATACATACATACATACATGCATGCATGCATGCATGCATGCATACATGCATACATAAACATGCATACATACATATATGCACGCATGTACACATACATATACATGTTTGAGTGTGTAAGACCTTGACATTGAGAATGCAAAACTTATTAGAAGAATGCAACTAATAATTTCACTTGACACTCACAAAATTATATCTTATCTTCAACCCCTTGTAAATTGAGCAATGATGAACACAATATCTCAACTCCCAAATATTCACACACATCAACTCAATCTTTACACCAAGAATTGTTCTATTGAGTTTTAATCAGCACTGTACAAGTGGACATACATATGAATACTAGAATAAAGCCACAAAATTTGAGTTCTTATTTTGAATTTGGATTCAATTCATTAACCCTCAAATTCATAACACACTAGATTTTGAACCAATTAGAAAATAATTTTCCATCTATACAATGTGAACTTCTCTTATATAATCAAAAGCCTAGAACCTACGAAGTTTAATCATGATATTTAATAACTTACCTTGGATGCGTGCAGGTACAAAATAAAGGAACTACAAGTTATTAACTAGAATAATAGATAGTTCTTATTATATTTTGATACCACATGAATCAGTATGTGTAGCACCAAGTATTCAACTAGCTGGACTTAATCAATGGTGGGTAGTATAGAAATCAGCAGCACGGGAGACAACCGACAAGCTCACTAGTTGTGATAGATAACCTGTAGTTGGTTGTAATCACTGCACTAGTATAACTAACTCCAACAAGGTAAAAAGCTGAACTAGCTGAAATAAAAGAATAATATGCTCAAGACTATCAAACTACAATGAGAGTAAGAACTAGTGAACCTGCACAATGTACCGAACTTCAACAAAGTAATGCAGCGAACCTATAAAATAGCAGGTGATATTTGAGCGATAAGAGAAAGCAAATAGGAGTTAACAGAACTATACTAAATCAGAATGGCAGCAGCATCTGAACTTAAATGGCAAACATCAAAATCAGCAACTTAGCAATTTCAGCACTGGTGAGGGTTGAGCAGCTGAATCACACACAACAATAAATCTGTGAGAGGTACAGCAAATTCACTCTGTAGCAGATTTAGTAGGCAACAAGACTCCAAAGCTCACTGCATCATTAAACAGGAGTTGAAATATTCCAGCACATGTTCCAGCATATTCAACACAGGAACAGGGCCAGCACTTCAAAGTCACAGGTACTATAGAGCAGCACATACAACAGCAACGTACTAATAGTAGAACTGTGGGAGATAAGAACCTGTAGATGATAAAACCTGCTCTGATACCAATCTTAGAACTGAGGCAAAACTTGATGTAGAATAAAGAAATGGTAACTGATATTCTTACTCTAAATCTCACATGATTACCACAGATCAGTTCCAGGACTTTGAAGACCAAGCAACAATGAACAAACTTTGCAGACACTCGAACTCTAACACGGCTAGGGAGATTGGAAGCTTCAAAATTTGAACACAATCTCTACAGCAAAAAGTGTTCTGATGAATTATATTCAAAATCATACAAAAGCTTCTATTTTTAGGCTCCAATGACTATGCCTATTGACAATAAAGCTAGAAAAAAACAAGTTCTTACCGCAATCCTGGAACAAAAAACAGATTGCAATTTATTGATCGTTAAAGACAAAATACATAAAATTTTTACCAAATGGACAATTGCCCACTTATACAATGTGAACATCTCTTATCAAAAGCCTAAAATCTGTGAAGATTAACCATGAAATAATGCAAAAGTTAGATAAAAACCTTGAACAACAATTGCCCCCCTATAAATTATGAACATCTCTTATGCAGTCGAAACCCTTAAGTCTAGGAGGACTAATCAAGACATAATGCAGAAGTTAGATAAAATCCTAATCCTAAAGCCATTTGATGTGGCGTTATCACAACATAAGCCATATTTCGTACCTTCTAGTGACTTTTCTCAGATATTTTCTTGGATGTTTGATATATACATTAAGTTGTATCTTAGATGAATTATGGTTTCACACAAAACACAATAGAACTCAAGCAAGAGGTAACTCTTCAAAAACTTAAGATAAAGATCAGACAACAAAATTTATCTATTTGCAATTAACCAATGTCCAAGTAACTGATGGTTTTATAATAAGTGAATGGAAAATAGCTTCTCTATGCTAAAATATGTTTCCATCCTTGATACAAGTTGTATACTTGATGTAGATGTATACTTGATCTTGAAGTTCTTCATGATGAATCTCCTCCAAAAGTGATGCAGATCACATATCAACACTTGCATAGGCTGTTGATTTAAAAAAGAAAAAAACAAACAATAAAACACGGCAACTTTTCACGATTAAGATGATGGGAAAAACACCAGGAAGATGTTTAGAACTGTCAAGAACTTGAAGAGGATTAGGATAGACAAGCTATGGAAGGCTGAACATGGACATATGCAGCATGTACTACATTTGGGGAAGCAGGACATGAAGATAAGGGCCATACATGACCCCCATTAGCAGTTAAGTGCTGCTCCAACACATGTATGAGGTAGAAAAAATAGGCATCCGGCCTCTTTTGTGCTTATGAAGCTCATGTGAAGCACTGAGGCCTAAATTAGACTTGCACAAGCTTTTACCCTAATTTAAGGTTTTCAGCTGATGTATCACCTCAAAAATAGGGTTTTTATGATAAAACAACTTTTTGATGACCTTTAATAGAATTAGGGTTAGCTTTCATAAAGAGTCACTTATAAATAGTGCAAACGTCATCTTTGATCTCTGCCATTGATTTTTAAATCAAATTCTAAGCCATACAAATTTTTGGCCATTTTTTTATTGCTGGAAAATTTGAGAAATTCTTGCAAGCCTTCAAAATTTTCTTCCAAAGTACGACTCTAAAATTGATGAATGTTTTGGCATAGCATAATCATGGGATGATCTTTCCCATTCTTGATTCCATTTTGTCTCATAACCACTATTTCATGTAAAAAATATGTAAAATAGATTTTAGAACTTATAATACATAGCATAACTTGAAAAAACTCTAAAAACGTGTCAGAGCATCAATTAGCATTAATCTCCAACATCCCCCTGTCAATTCTTAGAGAGGTAGGGTCATAGACATAGCTTCTAGCATAGGAAAGAGAATTGAGCTCTACATACTGCCTTCATAAAACATATGCAACATTATCTTTAATTGGTACATAAACATAATCTACTCTTTCAGTTCCTATTGATTCTCGCAAATAATGGTAATGTACCTCAATATTCTTTGCTATTGCATGAACAACAAGATTTCATGCAAATGTAATAGCACTTTGACTATCATTGGAGATCTTTGGTGGATAATTGGCCTTCAAATATAAATCATGAAATAACTTTTGTATCCAAATACATTCCAACAAAGATGTAAATCATATACAAAATTTTGTTGCTATAGCAACAATAGGTTCCTTTTTGCTTAACCAATGTAGTTTTTGCCAACATAAAGACGATAGCCAAATGTAGATTCTCTTGATTCTTAATCTCTAGCCCAATCAAAATCATTGATTCTTGTAATTTCAAAAGAACAACCAGATAAGAGGAATAAAGCATATTTTAATGTTCCTTTCAAACACTTAAACATTCTCTTCACGGTTGGAAGTGTGGTAGGCCCGAACAATAATCATAGGTTTAATCCAAGATCTTTCCAACACTTGACCTTAGCACATAACACACCTTGACTTGTCCGAGAGAGATAAATGACAATATAGAGAGATGAGAAGACAATCATAAAAGTGCGGAAGCTTAATGCTAATATGCATACTAATAAATGCAAAATGTCAATATACAATGTGTGTATGATGCAAAAATTTGAATATAGGCTGAATCTAGGGGGTACTAGTTACAAAAAGTAGTGAGAGAGTGTCTAAGAGGTATTATGTGAGTGAATATGTGCAAAAAAGAAGGATAATAGCTGTTCAAAAGAATCAATACAGTAACTCTAATATGACATTAGGTCTTCTCTCATGTAGAGCAGCAGCAATGGTCACTTCTTACGATGAAATGGTAGGTAAACACCTGGTACAGCTGCAACACGTGAAGAAACCCTAAATCCAAAATCAACATGCACACTTGGGAGTGTGAAGAAGAAGAAGAAGAAAAAGCTGCCAAACAACTCCTCTAAATCTACATAACACCTCCAAAACTCCTCCTAGCTTAACCATAGAGCTCATGTCTCGAGTGCTTCAACTGTATGATGCTTCCTAGGCCCTCTTTATATAGGATTTTAAGTGCCCACGGATATCAGCATGAAAAACATGAGAAGCTGCGAAAAATCTATTGAATAACAAGTTTTTGGATGGAAAGCATGTGAAAAGCAGAAATTATGGTTTGACTTTTGGTTTAATTTTTTCCTTCCAGATGGTGAAGTGTTATGTATCATTAGAAAGCTCTCGAGGAATACTTTCCAATGAGCCATTAAAAATTTTTTACCATCTTTGACCAAATTTTAACCAAAGTACGGAAATTAGGATTGCTAGATTTTTATCATTTTGGAACATTCTGAGATTGTTTTCCAAAAATCCCCCTCTCTCATTATGATAAAGGTATAAGTTATAACATTCAAACATCTACATAACTTCACCAAAAGATAAAAGGTATAAATGTATTCTCTTGGTGCTTGCTTCAAACCGTAAAGTTCTTTGATAAGTTTGCATACTAAATGCTCTTTACCTGGCTCTTCAAAACCTTCTCATTGCTAAATAGGCATCTTCATGAAGATCACAATTTAGAAAAGTTCTTTTGTTATCTAACTCGTATACATTCCAATTGAGATTGAAGCAAAAGAAAAAACTATTCTAACTATGATCATTCTAGATGTAGGTTCAAATGTTTCATCATAGTCAATGTCATTCTTTTATGCATAATCTTGAACTAGTCTAGCTTTATACATGTAACCATCTGCTTTCCTTTTCATTTTGAAGATCCACTTCACATCAATTACTTTCTTACTGATTGGTAACTCAGAAAGCTTCCATATTTGATTCTTGTGTATAGAATCAATTTCCTCTTGCATTGCTTTCTTCCAAAAAGGATTTTGTAAAGCATCTTTGACACTAACAGACTCTCCTCCTCTATCACTTCTCAAAATTTGAATTTTAGATTGACTTCCATTTTCAACCATAGCTAAGAACTTCTTGAATATAGGAAATACTTCTCATTTTGCTTTTAGTCCATATAACCAAAAAAATTTAGAAAAATCATCAATAAATGTCATGAAAATACTTGAATCCTTGAATGGAATATGCCCTCATGGATCCATTGACATCTGAGTGTATAATCTATAAATTTTTGGTAGTTGTGATGTATCCATGCTTCTTGAATGATAGCTTGTGAAGCTTTCCTTCAAGACATCCCTCACATGATTCTTCATCATCTCATAAAGCAAAAGTGGATATACTCTCCACCATACCCTAAAATTTGATATGCTTGAGAGTTGTGTAACTGATATGGACGAATCTAGCATGCCATAACTTCATGTTCTCCTTAGGTGTAGTAGACCTAACAACATTAGCATGACTAATTTTGAACAAAACAAACATTCCACTTCTGTTTTCACCTTGCAAAAGGCAATGCTCCTCATTTGGTGAGAGGATCGAGCATGAATCTTTCTTAAAAATTATGTTATAGCCATCTGATAAGAAAGTAAAAGTGGACAACAAATTATAGTCATCTTTGGAACATAAAGGACATTAGAAATTGTGAAATTTTCTCCTCCTCTCAACTTTCGGTTAACTTCTCCAACACCTAGAATGTCTAGATCATGGCCATTTGCTATGGTCACCCTTCTTCCTATAGAGTTGGTAAGAGTAGAAAATACCTTCTTGCAACATGTTATATGTTTAATAGCTCAGAGACTACATTTACTGGTGCTTGATCAAAAACTATTTCTTCAATATTGAACAATGCATATAATTCTTCATTTGAAGATTTAGGTTTTGAACTATCTTCAGCATTATTACCTGAGGTTTCTTTCTTCTCATTAAAAATCCACTTTCTGAATTATGCTATAAAATGACCTTGTTTCTTGCAAAAATGGACCCATATATGTTTCTTTGTAGTGGAAGAAGTGGATGTAGACTTCTCTTTAGGAGTGGTAGAAGCACTGGTACTAGAAGTGGTAGAAGAAGTGGATGAAGACTTAGAAGTTGAAGACTTACTTTCTGTTTCGCTCTGTTGACTCTTCTTCTCCTTCTTTGTTGTCTCCTTCTTCTTCTTTCCTTTGGATGATGACACTATGGCTTCATCATTCTCTTCCATATTCTTTCTATTGGTCTTCATCTTGAAGTGGAACTGCAACTCTCAAATGATATTTTTCTCTCTTGTAGAGGGAGATGAATGATAGGTAGATGGAAGTGAATTTATGATGGTATTCATCATCTCATCATCATCATGTATAGTACTCCAACATTAAGTAACTGATCTCATACGTCCTTAAGCTTCAAATTGTGAGGCCTAAATTGGCTCACCAACTATCCTAGCAAGGATGCCCATCTTATAGCGATATCTAATTCCAATCAAGCTTGACGAGAGGTTCATGACCTGATATGTGGAATGATATGCCTCTTAACTCCCATAGTAACTATGGCTTCATTATTCTCTTCCATACTCTTCTATTGGTTTTCATCTTGAAGTGGAACTGAAACTCTTAGATGATATTTTTCTCTCTCTTGTAGAGAGAGATGGACAATAGGGAAGTGAATTTATGAGGGTATTTACCATCTCATCATCATCATGTATACTACTTCAACATTAAGTAATTGATCTCGTAAGTCCTTAAGCTTCAAATTGTGAGACTAAATTAGCTCACCAACTTTCCTAGCAAGGATACCCATTGGGCCCTCAGATAGAGATTCTCTAATTCCAACCAAGCTTGACGAGAGGTTCTTCATGACCTGATATGTGGAATGATATGCGTCTTAAACTCCCATAGTAATAAATAAGTCATCGTGCATCTCTTAAATCCCATATGGACTACTCTTCTCTAGATTGAATCTAGATGTGCTTCCCTCTGTCTCTAGATGAAGATATAATCTCATAGGTAGCTTTTAGCTTTTGCGACATTTCATAAGTAGTGGTAAGCGCCTTTAAATCCACCAAAATCTCATTTGATACAACCATTTTAATGTTTGTGGTGGCTTTGTTATCAAAACTACTCCAAGTTGGACATTCTATTCCCTCTAGTTTAGTTTGTGCGAGAGCTCTTTCACATTTCTTTAAAAAAAGAATGCCCTAACTTCTTTCCTTCCATAGATCAAAACTAGTTCCTTCAAACCTTTTTCCTAAAGAAGGCTTTTCACTTCTCAAGAGGAAGCTTCCATTTTGCATCTATTCGGTGTCAAAGAGAAGCAATAGACCAAAATGTTCAAAAAATGCAAAACCCCCAAATCTGAAAGTTTTTGCAAAATTTCAAAGATTAGTTTTTCTCAAAATTACATCAATTTCTTGTTGTTTTGACAATAAATGACAAATCTAAGGCAAGGAGAATGTTCTAAAGAGCTTAAAATTGCAAAAACCCAATTTTGTGGATGCAAAATGACCTAAAAGTGGATTTTTTCTGCCTCGAAAGACCTTCTGTAACTCAACTTCCAAAAATAATGATTCCTACAACAAATATACACACATTTCCACTCAAAACGAAGGTGTTTAGATGCAATAATGACCTATGGTCCATAATTTCAGAAAGTAAGACATTGGAAAACACTTGTGAAAGTTTAATTCAGCTCAAAAAAGATGATTTTTCATGAGTCTCTTTGAAAAATACTTTCACTCGAAGACATTTTATAGCAAAGAAACATGAAAAGGCTTTGATACCAATTGAAGAGGAGGAAAAGAGGAGCAAAAAATTTCACTCAATTGCACTAAACACCAATGGGATTAGCTTTTGCATGAGGAGATACATAGTAAAAAGAGTGTTATGCACAAATTGAAGAAAAAAAAATGGAGGAGCTGAAGTTTTTGAAGTCCATAACTAGTTATGTAACTTTGGGACAAAGTCTCATTGATAAGTGACTTTTAAATCATTTAGGCATGTTCAACCATGTCCATGACCGGAAGTCGTAAAAATTATGTAAATGTAACTCCCAAATGTTAGCTTCAAAAAATATAATGAAAATATGTGTCGATAGCTCTTGAAAAGAGCTATCATATGGAAGGGTGAAAATGTAAATAGAGAGGCTCTTTGGGTCTTTATTCCCAACAAGTGCTAGGTTGTCTTTTGAGAAGACAACGAAGTGCAAGATCGTCTTCATGTTGTTCACTCTCCCTCTATGATGTCTACATCCTTGCAAAGAACCTGGTAAAAAAAACCAAACGCTTCTTATCAATCAAGTGAAAACTGGTAAAATACTTGTGAGGATCACCAAAGAGTCAACACTGTTGGAATTTGGGGCCCCAAGATCATTCCAAACTAAAACCTTTTGAGCATACACACTTAATTAATTAAGATGATAAGTGAGAGATAGAAAGAAAGAGATCTTGAGACAAGGATAGAGAACGTAAGCTGGATGCTTACTCACTAAAAAATAGATGTCCAAATTACAACATGGGAGTACTACTCAACCATATAAAGTGGTGCACTCACTAATGGAAGAATATCCAAGAAGATGATACAAAATTTAGATTATGTTGAAATAATCTAAGTGTGTGAAGTGAATGAGCAACGAAGCTAACCTTATTCTCACAAAATAGTGTAACAAAATTGTAAATCAACCAACCCTAATTTTGAGATTAGTGTAGAGAAACCCTAAAAACAAAATATAAGGTTAACTCACAAAAGATAGTTACCACCACCTTGTAGAAGACTTCTTGCTCCAAGAGAGTAGCCTCTCCTTCACCAAAACTTCACCTCCTCCAAGAGTGTGAGACTCTTCCTCCTTGATCTCCTTGAGATTGCTTGAGTGCGTGAGTATAACAATGAGCCTTGCCCTCTTTATATAGTTGTTGTAAGTCCTCAAAAGCAGTACTTCAAAAATCTACGATCATTAAAAGCTACGAACAAAAGAACAATCACGAAAAACGGAAAAAACGGCCGCCATACTTTTCGCTTTTCAAAGAACAAATCCTCCACGTGCTGCCGTCGGTTGGAATCCAACCCACGCTGTTGGTTTGAGAGCACTTTGCCTTATCCACGCTGCCGACGTGCTTTTCTTATTCTATATCTATAAAGAAAACAATATTTGCGCATTGCGCCCGTCTAAGACTTGAAGATGGAGCTTCTAGAGAATAACTTATAGAGCTATAGCTTCAAGTTTTGGACCATGGGACATTGTTTCCAACAATCCCTCCTTCAATGTCACAATGGTACAAGCTTCAGTAACCTGCAACTCTTTTCATGACTATCTCTAGTCAATGCTTTGGTAAATATATCTGCAACATTCTCACTAGAAGGAACATAAACAAGCTCAATGTGCTTCTTAGCTATCTGCTCTCGAATATAGTGGTAGTGTACCTCTATATGTTTTGTCCTTGCATGATGCACTGTATTCTTTACTATAGCTATAGCACTCTGGCTATCTGAAAATATCTGAATGGGTTCATGTACTCTCACATCAAGATAGCTGAAAATCTTATGCAACCAAACTCACTCTAGAGTAGCTGTAAATGTTGCACGATATTCAACTTCACACGATGAAGTGGCAATAGTGGGTACAAAAGAACAATCACGAAAAACGAAAAAAACGGCCGCCATACTTTTCGCTTTTCAAAGAACAAATCCTCCACGCGTTGCCATCGGTGGGAATCGAACCCACGTAGTTGGTTTGAGAGCACTTTGTGTTATCCACGCTGCCAACGTGCTTTTCTTATTCTATATCTATAAAGAAAACAATATTTGCGCGTTGCGCCCGTCTGAGACTTGAAGATGGAGCTTCTAGAGAATAACTTATAGAGCTATAGCTTCAAGTTTTGGACCATGAGACATTGTTTCCAACAAACACCAACTTGCCATATCTATGGCCGATGTGAAGTACCATTGTGAGTATGCTCCAAACTAGGGAAGTTTACTCACCCAATAAGATGACGAACATGAGATATATGCTAGCTATATCCATGTCACAGCCACAAGCATAACCATAGAGCATACACCCAAGGAGCTACCATGGCAAGTAAGGTACCAAGACGGCTACCACCACTGGCAACATCCTCAAAAAAAATCCAAATCCACATCATTTTGTGTCTACATAGGTATACCAATGGCTATGCCATCCATGACAATTATGCCTCATAAGACCTCATCATCTCATTCCAAGCATATTCCCTCAATGATGGGATGTGGGAACACCTCCATGACGAAGGTGGTGGAGTGGTTGAAAGTGAAAGTACGGACTCTTTTCTCTATGTGCAATCTTGGCAAATGAGTGCTATGCCAAGATGAAGAGTGGAGAAGCCATTCATATGTTCCTAAATTAGGATCCCTCCACCTCCAATATTTTCAAGCTACATCCGTGATTTATTTAGAAAGTTCTTAAAACTTTCTAAATTTACACATCACCCAATTAATAGTAGCCATATGAAATGTATGGAGAAGAATGCATTTGCACCCAATTTGATGTAGGTGGGTCCACTAAATTTATGCCATGTGGTTGCAATGTGGCAGATTTCTATTGAACCCATAATGAGAGTAGAGTTTCCTTGCTCCCCAGGTAATTGCCTTCGTACCCAAGTAATTGTTTGAAAAGGGGGGAGGGGGGGGGGGGGGGGGGGGGGAAGCAACTACCCATCTAATACAACTTCCCTAAGGATGCCGTGCTGTCCAAAGATGGCTGCTCCCATTCCATCAACCTATGGATGAATTACAGCCATGCAGAGTTGCACCCTCACGTGGAGGTGCTGCTAGAAAACAAAAGGGGGCTGGTGTGTGTTGCAAAGAGGAGCAACCAACAGATATATGGTGGCTGTCCATCCCTCC
Source organism: Ceratopteris richardii (assembly GCA_020310875.1). Classification (NCBI taxonomy): domain Eukaryota; kingdom Viridiplantae; phylum Streptophyta; class Polypodiopsida; order Polypodiales; family Pteridaceae; genus Ceratopteris; species Ceratopteris richardii. The sequence continues at coordinate 52,777,923 of CM035441.1, read as the reverse complement.
CTACAAGCTCCATCCCATTCCTTTCATCTTTTCCCATCCCACCCCTTCATTTCTGAATGCACATCTGATTTCCTCATGTCAGGCTAGCAAATGCATCTTATAGGCGGCTCATCATAGGCTTCCCTCTAACAGTGCTTCATGGACAAAAATCAGGAGTGCTCATTAAATCTTCTTCGCCCAACAAGGCTGAGGGGAATCCAACACGCAGATATTCCAAATATGCTTCTTCATGCCCCTCTCCTTTTGGGGTGGCTGCATGGATGAAGCTGCTCCCATCACTCCCCCTTTCTCTATCCAGACACACGCAAGCAACCAATGATGCCCAATCTCTTTGCCTGCAATAGAAAGAGAGAGGTAGTCATGGCTTCCAACCAAGGTGGATTCGGTTCGCGAACCGGAACCATAAGGTTCCTTTTAAGGTTCGTAAGGTTCGGTTCAAACCTGGTTCGTAAGGTTCGGTTCAAACCTGGTTCGTAAGGTTTGTTGCCTAAATATTTTTAAGGTTCGTTTTCAGAATTTTTTTGAGACTGAGTAAGCCACTTAGTCTTGTGTTTTATGAGCATAACTATCAGCCAATTAGCCATTCAAAGCGCAGCTAATAGCCTCCTCTTGTTCACCATGGCAGCTTGGCAGCATACTTTCTTGCATTCGTGAGAGCCTTTTCCATAGAGAAGGAGCTCTAAGTTGGAAGGGTAAAGGCAACCATGGAGACTCAAGAGCTCTAAGTTCTTTCATGATATACACACAGACCTCTCTCTTTATAGATGTGTATGTATGTATGTATGTATGTATGTATGTATGTATGTACGTATGTATGTATGTGTGTATGTATGTATGTATGTATGTATATATTTATGTATGTGTGTATGTATGTGTGTATGTATGTATGTATGTATGTATGTATGTATGTATGTATGTATGTATGTGTGTATGTATGTATGTATGTATGTGTGCATGGATATCCCCTCAAACCGAATACGTACCGAACCTTACGAACCACCTACCTAAATGGAAAATACACAAAAGATGGAACTTACATGTGTTCTCCAACCACCGGCTTGCATGTATTCCCCTTGCAACCTCCTCCTTGAAGCATCCCATACCACCCGATGCAAGAGGGTGAGAGGCATGTAAAGCTGAGCTATCTCGGATCCATGAGCTCTTATGGTTTTGTGCACGTTGTCCAACCTTCTCCATACAAGAAGAGAGCTTCTCCAAATTCCAATACCAATGCAAGATCCTCGAGAATCCTCGAGGATCCTCCTTGCTCCACAAGTCAAGACTCGAGCCATATTCACAAACAATAGAAGGGAGGACATCAAACTCACCTCCCAAGCCATAGAGCCAATACGAGCTCACCCCCGAGCTTGGGAGCATGCAGCCAAGCAGGCAGCCACCTCCAAGGGATTGATGTCCCATACCACCAACCCCCCACCAGTATAGATGACAAGACTCTAATGATGCCAAAGGGCCAAGAGTCCAAGTGCCTCATGTGAGAAATATCTCACAAATGAGCCCATGGATCCCATATATAGGTTCAAATGAGGAGGTGGCCCAGTTCACACTAGGTGGTTGGTTCATATTTGACCAGACACTTTAACTAGAGGCACCCATCTAGATATCCTTTAATTTTGGGGACGTAACAAGGAGGGTTCGCCTACGTAGGAGAGGGTGAAGAGGGGCATGTGAGTCACCTCCTTGAGGTTCTCTCTCTCCTCCTCCAAGGACCAAGCATGATACCTTTGGGAACCTCCTTGGATATGTAAGTGGTGCAACAGAAGTGTAATGGCCCCATAACCCGCAGGTCCAAGGATCAAAACATGGCTCTGTAATTGTAAGACCTTTTGCTTCTCAAGTATGACAAACATGAATATATGTATGTATGGCTCACCTCCCTTCTATGGAACCCTTCTTTCTATATGGCCAACCAATCTCTTCAAAAAGTAGAACCCACAATCTTTTCTAGCCCATACCTCTTTCCATTCCAGAACTTTCTTTTGTGGCCTATTGCATAACAATATGCTATATGGAGTGTGGGAGTCTAACATTTCAAAAGCACTATAATGCGTCATCAAAGAGACATTCAATCAAGCAAAGAGTCTATCCAACTTCCTTTCATAAAATTCCCTTCTATTACTTTGGACGTAATTCATTATCTTAAATACTTAATGAAAAGTTTGAAAAGATTGATCCTAACTTAACATGGATTATAAACCATAACACCTAGCTCAACAGCTACAATGGCAAGATTAGTTACTTTGAATCACATAACTCCTTTTGATTTTGTTCTCTATCATACCTCCATCAAAATGAAGAGAAAGCTAAAAGTTCTTGATTGAGCATCTAATCCACTTACTAAAATCATCAACCCCATTGAGTCACATTATATACATTATTAAGAACGTTTAAAATAAGATAGATTTAGAGCCAAGAAAGAATATACACACTCCCATCATTGTGTTGGAACATGCATGCCTCTAGATAAAACCCATAATTATTCCATCTTTAACATATTACAACCACTAAAAAAAATGGTTCAAAGAAACTGAGAAAATGTAATAGTTACAATTTATAGAGCAAGATGATAAAGATGACATTCCTTCCATCATAATTATGAATTCTAATCTTTATACAACATAGTTGGCAAATGGAAAAGATGACATTACCAAAACTGACTCTCAAGTTTTAGTACAGTGCTTAAGACAAAAAGGTTTAAGACAAATGATCAATGTCATATTAAAGCCTCACTAACAACAACATAATTTTCTTTATTTGCTTCCTCAAGAATTGTTCTATGCATGGGTGACTTCTCTACAAAACCCAATCTAAATAAGAGAAGAATACGAAAAAAAGAACTTCAATAAGGAACTATGCATAACCATCCCAAATTTGAGGAACAAATAGGGACCAATCAATGGTTACATGACATTCATTGACAAAACCATGGATCTTAAAATAGCGTTTCATGAGGAAGAAGCAATCAAACTTTTTCCAACCTAACATGAAAGAGTATGAAACTAACCCTCCTTGATAAGAATAGGTGAAATATGGTGAAAGGCCCCTTGTATGTGGTTTCATACAATAAGGAAAGTCTAGAAGCCTTCGGATTAAAAGCATTATGTTATGTGGAATCACGTGCAGTCTATTTCAGCAGGTGTTTTTGCCACAATTGAGAGAGCATGCAAGCCATTCTGGAGCTCTTCTTGCAAAATTTCATACACTAGCCGATGTCTCTTTACAAGCGTTTTGCCTTCAAACATGGGAGACACTATCTTTAAGTTAAAGTGTGTTTCAGTTGCACCTTGATGAACTCCAGCATGACCAGCATGTTTGTATGAGACATCCTCCACTTCTAGAAGAACAGGATCAAGTGCTGTTTCGATCTTTTGCCTAATTACTTCTTTCCTGGTTTTTGTTTCTCTATCCTGGGTGTTTTCTTTATGATCTGTTGGACTGCTTCCCTTCAAATCTCCAACTTCATCACTTAGATTACCAGTACTGTTCACGTCTTTTGTTATGACTCCATCTGAACCACCCTCAGCCTCCATAGCCAGCTCCAAAGTCTTCTTCTGCATTAATTTAAACATGTTGAGAAACCCATTACTGCGTGAAGGTGTCAAGCTCTGGTTAAGTCCTAGCATTTGAATGAAATCAGGAGTTATTTTTAATACATCCGCAGCCAGGGAACCAGAAAGCCCTTCCACAAGAAGAGCAGCAAGTCCCCTGGTAAGCATAGAGTCAGATTCTGCTTCGAAATGGATGCGCTTTTCTTCATCAATGGATGCCCGTACCCAAACCTGTGATACACAGCCCTGCACTTTATTTTCTAGAGTCTGGTATTCCTCTGATAGCGGTTTAAGCCTCCTTCCATAATGGAGAAGCTGCTCATATTTGGCACGAGGATCTGGTGCAAGCTGAAAGAGTTTGACAATATCCAGAAGCTTGCAAGGAAGGTCGTCCACAGTTTGCTTGGACGCGGAAGCCGCTATGACAGCATGTAAGAGACGTACAGATTGATGGTCTCTTGCAGCAGACAAATGGCGATGCGCACAAATAAAATGAGGCGAGAAGTACGCTCTTCTATTCGAGGAGAAGGACGCTATGGAGGACACTAATAACGAAGAACAGCATTTCGAAGAAGATATGGAACCAGGATAGAAAACGAGTGACCGATGCAACCGACAGAGAGCAGCAGCAGACGATACAGTAAGGAGGGTCAAGGACGGCATACCTGGAGACAAATCCTACGTCGACGCGCATAGGATCCGCACTTCACTGCAAAACATAAATCAATATCATCTTGTGCTGCAAAAACTCAAGATTGTCGCTCTTTCATTCAATAAAGTTTGCTTGTGTACATAGATAGCTATGGGCAACCTCCGTATGAAAAAAAGCCCTATGGTCACGATATTTGCCACAACATTTGTCTCGTGCCTTGTAAGTTATATTGTCCGTGCCTTGTAAGTTATATTGTGCGGATGTGTTAATGTGGGTGGTTGAGCCTTCCGTCTCTTGAGGTGGGGTGAGAGTTCAACCTCTCTTTTATGATAGACTATGTGTGGTTCTAAGGCTAGTGTAATGTTTTTGTGCTGTATTAAACTAGATGCCTTTGGTCAGTTTTTATAGTGTTCGCCTTCGAATATTTTAACCCTTGCTTTGTGGGATACGAGGGGTCCCATGGGTATTATGCATGTTCACTTGTAGAGTTGTTTTTTCAATCAACTCAAGCAAAGGAAGATTAGGCTTCGGCCAAACTTCCTCTTTAAAAAAAAAAAGAATTTCAATATATTTGAAATTGAGCAGCACTTGCCAAAAGGTGTGCATGGTGTAAGTAGTGGTCAATTCAAGGTTCAAGGTTCAATACCCAAAAATCGGCTCGATGCTAGGCCCTCAAAGTGGGGATAAAATTTTTCTCTTGTTAGGAAGGTAAGTTACATGAATGAGCTCTATGAGGGATTGAACCCTAAGTTAAAAAATCTAGTGGTGATCTCCACATCCCAAAGTTGATGGATCTTAATAAGCTTGGATCTATCATCTTGAGGGGCATTAAAACTTCAAGTGCTTAAACATGAAATAGCTTTTCTAATTATTGGATTCTCCCTCTTGTTTAATGTATTGTTAAGATCTAAAAGGTACGAAGCATTTTCAAAAATAATTAGGTCTCTTTCTAACCATTGTTCGATTCCAAAAAGAATGATGCACACAAATATCATGATGAAGAAAGAACTTAGACACACAACACAATGATATGATCGAGTGTGTTATATATAAAGGAGGGTTTGGCCACATATATTCTCGGTGTTTCCCATGCCAATCTTGGGAGCTCAAGGAGTTGTGTTTACCAAATAAGTATCTTCCAAGTTTTAGTTCCAGTTCTTATCTAGTTCCTTGTTCTAGTCTTGCCTAGTCTAATATTCTGGACATTCCGTTTTGTCCTCTTGTAATCTCATAGTATGAGATCTCATCTAGTTATTTCTTGTACCTAGTTCATCTCCCTTAAGGGAGTTCTTGTAATCCAAATATCTTGCTTCATACCTATGATCATGGGTTGTGGGATCTCCTATATTGTGCATAGTCCAGTTATCCATACCTATCATACCCAAGTTGTGGGACTTTTTGTAATGGTGATATATTCTTTTGTTTGAGTATCACATATTCGAAGCTCTGCAAAGACCAAGAGCTATGAAGATTCAAGTCCTAGAAGATCTCATAGTCACATAAGTGGTCCTCGTGGAACTCTTTGCTTGAGGGGGAGGTGATGTCATGGACACAAAGAAAACCATCCTAAACCTTAGACTTCATGTGATTTTCTATATATCATGATTGGTTGGAATAATGAAACTAATGCTACCATCACATCTGAAACGTCCAAAACCTAAGATCGATGATTGTCTACTTACTTGATTTTGACATCAAGAGGTCTTGTTTTCGATTTCTAACATGATTGATGGCATCACCAATTTGTAGTGATCAAATTTGGATTGTTAACATCATTTATGACATTATCAATTTGTAATCACCCTTGAAAACCCATATAAGGAGGGCTTGGCCACATATATTCTTAGTTTTGCCAAAGCCAATCTTGGGAGCTCAAGGATTAGTGTTTACCAAGTAAGTACTTTCCAGGTTCTAGTTCCAGTTCTTGCCTTGTTCCTTGTTCTAGTCTTATCAAGTCTAGTATTGTTGACATCCCATCTTGTCCTCTTATGATCTTGTAGTACGAGATCTTATCTAGATATTTCTTGTACCTAATTCATCTCCCTCAAGGGATTTCTTGTAATTCAAATATCTTGCTTCATACCTATGACCGTGGGTTATGGGATCTCTTGTATCGTGCCTAATCCAGTTATCCATACTCATTAGTGTTGATATATTTAGGTAGTGATGTGTGTGAATACACTAGGACTGTCGAGGCACTTTTTTCCCTCTTTAGGAGGTTTTCTTCCCCAGTTCGTATATATTCTGATTGCCCTAATGGGTCACTTATATTTGTACATTCTAGTGGTAATACATTCAATATTGTGTGTTGTGCTCCAAGCTTCTTCTTCTTCCTTGTACTATTCGCATGCTTTTGCAGACCTCGAACTCCAACAATTGGTATCAGAACAGGTCACCGCTTCATCTAGGGCATTGTTGACACCCCCCTCCCCGGTCACAGTCTCCGAATCACACAAAATTCGATGAGAATACTCAAAATGATTAGGAGATCAAAACAACTTTGTTATGTGGTGTCGAAATCATGATCTGAGCTCATTTTGACCTTCGAATGCACTATCACAATGCTTCTGCAAGCAATTTTGCCTTTTTGTGCCAAAGATCTATACAAGTTTCGGTTCACCAATATAAGTGCTTCAAAGTCTGCTATAGATTTAGCGAAACTTGTTAGGGTAGTTCTGTTCAACTGTTTTAGATACAATCATTTTCCTGCATCAAGGTATTTTAGTCAGTGGTCATGGCTGAAAGCAATGATGTATTCTGTATGTTGGTTGTTGAGGATAAGTTGGACGATACCAATTACCCATTATGGGCTTATATGATGTGTCATGTATTGGTTGCAAAAGAACTATGGAATATTGCGTAGGGTGTTGAAAAACATCCTATTTTACCTGCAAACAAAGTTGTTGAAGGTGACACAGATGGCGTTGAAGATGGTGATATTCCTATTTGTGTTGTGGTTCCTGTTGCACCTACTATAGAGAAAATTCATTGGGATGGCAGAGATGCTAAGATGTACTAGGCAAGGAATGAGGCTCGTGTTGCTTACCTCCGAAAACAGTTGGAGAGTGAGCACATGAATGAAAGAGATTCCATGGAGAGTACTAGGCAAGGAATGAGGCTCATGTTGCTTACCTCCGAAAACAGTTGGAGAGTGAGCACATGAATGAAAGAGAGTTTTGCTTCTACTCTTCATTTGATGATGAAAGGAAATCCAAATGCCTTAACATTTGAGGAGTTAGTCTTTGTTCTGTTGCAGGAAGATCAGTCTAGGCAAAATAGGTCCATTATGCATGTTACAGATCAAGCTTTCTTGGCTAGTCAAAAGGGCAAAGGTAAATGGAGCTCTTCTACTAGTAAGCAAAAATCTACTGCACAATCAAAGAAGGAAGACAGAGACGATAAGAAAACAGAAAAGCAAAAATTGTTTTGCAAATATTGTTAAGGAAATGATCATGTCATAAAGAGCTATCCAAAATTGGCTGCTAAAGAGGCAAGGAAGAAAGAGGCTGGAATGGTTGTTGTAGAGGTCTTTACAGCCAAAACAAAGTGTGCTAATCTCGTGCAGAATGAAGAATAGGCATTTACCACTGTTTGGAGTTATGACCCATCTTCTCATGAACAATGTATGTCTGTAGTAGACTCCGATGTTTGGTACTTTGATAGTGGGGCAACCAAACATATTACCTCGCAGTGCAGTTTCTTCACTTCACTCGAGCCTACCCCTACAGGGAAGATTGTTCCATGTGCCAACGACTCCTCTTATCCTGTTATGGGAGTTGATAAGATCATTTTGACCACTGTTGATGGTAGTTCTTTTACATTGTTAGGTGCTTTATTTATGCCAGGGATCAAGAAGAATATGTTATCAGTTTCAACTTTAGCCAAGATTGGCTTGGTTATGAAATTTGTTGATGACAGATGTACAGTTCATGATCTGTCAAATGGCAATGTCATTATTGAGTCTGGCATTTTATGTCACGGGTTGTATAAGCTCATAGACTATGAAAAATCTGTGAATGATTCAGCATGTGCAGTACGATTCTCAGGCTTCGTCAAATGCAAAGCTTTGGCATGCATGCTTTGTTCATCTAAATTTTGCTAGTTTGCTACACCTGCAAAAATCTAAAATGGTGTCCTCTCTGCCCAAACTTGAGGCAACTTGTAAACATGTCTGTAAAAGCTATATTTTGGGCAAAATGCAATGTTCTCCATTCCCAAAAGATGGTTAAGTTTGATCTACTAAAAAATTGTAGCTTGTTCATGGTGATTTTTGTGGTCCTATGCAGACACCCTCTTTTGGAAACTATCTTTACTTCGTGACTTTCATTGATGATTTTTCTAGGCATGCATGGGTATATCCATTGAAAGCAAAGTCCGAAGTGTTTATGCGCTTCAAACAGTTTCTGGTTTTGTCTGAAAATCTATCAGCATGTAAAATGGGCACCCTCCATTCTAATCGAGAGGTGGAATATATGTCTTCTAACTTTAATGCATTTTTGGTTGAACATGGGATGAAACATCAATGTAAAGTGCCATATACACCTCAACAAAATGGATTTGTTGAACAAAAGAACAGGTCACTCATGGAGATGGCAAGGTGTATGGTCAAGAGTCAGGCTTTACCACATAGTTTCTAGCTTGAGGTTATCATGTGTGCAACATATGTACTTAAGAGGTGTCCCACTAAAGCATTGCAGTCTATCACTCCATGTGAGGCTTGGCATGGTTGCACGCCATCTCTTGCTCATCTGCATGTTTTTGGTTGTTCGGCATATGCATTACTGCTTAACAACAATGTAGGAAATTGGATGATAAAGCAGTGAAATGTATTTTTGTTGGGTACAATTTTGAAAGTAAAGGCTATCATCTGTATCATCCACAGAATAAACATATTCTGGTTAGCCGTGATGTTGTTTTTGTGGAAGATGCTATTCAACCATTATTTTCATGTACTAAGGAGACATCTCTTAGCTCCAAAGGCATGTATGATACTTTGCTGCCTCTTTTTATATGTGGGTTGTCTAGCGCTGGTCCTAATGAGGCAACTTCTCAACCTTTACAAGTTTCATGTGATGATGCAGATCATTTTATTTCTGATGCAAATTTACATGATGCACTTGTTGATGAGAGAGTTGATGTTGAGGAGGTAAAAACTATGCCAAAATGGATGGTGTAAACTTTGTGTGACAGCAAATTAGATGCCCCTCTCTCATATGGTACTCATTCTAGCTCTCATAGTGCTTATTTTGCATCAGATTGCTATGCTATGTCTATCTCTAGTCTCTATGATAAGAATGAGCTTGTTTCGTTTAATGAAGCACAAAATTCTAAAAATTGGATGGCTGCTATGCAATATGAATATGATGCCATAATGAAGAATGGTACCTAGTTTTATGTGACTTGTCACCAAGCAAGAAGGCCATTGGCACTAAGGGGTACAAGCTAAAGCGTAAGCCTAATGGAACAGTTGATAGGTATAAGGCTAGGCTTGTTGCAAAGGGTTGTGCTCAGGAAAGAGACATTGATTTTGATGAGACCTTTGCTCCTACTTGTCGAATGACTACTATTCATAGCATCTGTGCACTTGCAGCTCATCATGGTTGGAATGTCCATTAGTTGGACATCAAAACTGCATTTCTAAATGGTGACTTGCATGAAGAAGTGTATGTTTTTCAGCCCCATGGCTTTGTGTAGAAAAGTCATGAAAACCAAGTGTGCAGGTTGAAGAAGGCATTATATAGTTTAATGCAAACACCATGTGCTTGGTATGAAAAGATACATGCCTATCTGATTGCACATGGTTTTGAGAATAGTCCAACTGAAATCACCTTATATGTTAAGTGTGCTAATGATGTGCTTCTGATCACTGTTGTGTATGTTGATGACATGTTGCTTAGTGGTCCCCATGAAAAGCATATTGCTGATTTTAAGGCTGATCTACATACCTCATTTGAGATGTCAGATTTGGGGCATTTGCATCATTATTTGGGCATTCAATTTATGCAACTTTATGGTGGAATAGCTTTGTGTCAAACAAAATATGTTGACACATTATTGCAACCTTTTGGCCTTGAAGACTACAAACCTATTGCCACTCCTATGGAGATAGGTTTACGATTGAGTCTTCATGATGTTGAAGATGCATTTGATGTTGTTCTCTATCAACAAGTTGTTGGATACTTGATTTTCTTATGCATTACTCAGCCAGATATTCAGTTTGTTGTCTCACATATGAGCAGGTTTATGCATTGCCCAGGTTTCAAGCATTGGTAGGTGGTTAAGTACATCTTTCGCTACTTGAGTGGTACTCAGCTACTTGGATTGTTTATCCCAAGGGGAGATCACTACTGCCAGATTTACATGCTTTTTCTGACTCTGATTGGGCTAGTTGCTATGACACTCGTGTTTCCACCAATGGTTTTTGCTTCATGCATGGTAGCTTACGCATATCTTGGTTGAGCAAGAAGCAGCCTACTATGGCCACTTCTAGTTGTGAGGCTGAGTATAGGGCAACTTTCACAGCGATTGTTGAGTGTGTGTGTGGTTGAGATGCCTTAGGGCTAATTTGGGTGTTGATTGGCCTTCTAGCACCACCATCTTCATTGATAGTCAAAGCACATTGGCAATTGCAAGGAACACTATGTTCCATGCTCGCACTAAGCACATTGAGGTGCACTATCATTATGTCAGGGAGAGGTTCTCTGTTGGAGAGATCAGTTTGGCATATGTGCCCACACAAGAGAAGATTGCAGACCTTTTCACAAAGGCTCTGTCTAGGGAGAAGTTTGAAGCTTTCCACAAAGCTTTGGGCTTACTTCCTTTTGTGGATTGATTCCACATAGCTTGGCACTTCCTTATACATGAGTGCAAGCTCCTTGTTCACTACATCACTCCCAGGGGGGATTTGTTGATATATTTAGGTAGTTGTGTGTGAGCACACTAGGACCATCGGTGCATTTTTTCCCTCGTTAGGAGATTCTTCTTCTTCTTCCTTGTACTGTTTGTGTGCTTCTACACACCTCAAACTCCAACAATTAGTCCCCGATTGTGGGACTTCTTATAATAGATCTATGTTCTTGTATTATTTTTCCCCTGTGTGGTTGATCTTGTAATCAAAAGTATAGTTTTGAAATCTTATCCAATCTAGTCAAAGGGCACAATCTAGTGATCCTTTGACAAATCCTCCCTCTAAGAGTGTCATTCAACCATCCCTTACATGTCACTCTATGGCATTCTTTCTTCCTTATTTGATCATTTTCCTCAACGAATTACACTTATATCCCTCTAGCCTTAGTGATTAGCTTCCAAGCTCCTTAATTACCCTTGAAATGATGTTCTTGCCCTCACACAATGTCTTGAATCGTGTTCACAACCTTGGTTTCTTGAGCCCTATTATCAACCTCAATATCTTGAACCTCATTCTCACTCATGCTCAGTATCTTGAACCCTCAATCAAGTTCCACCCAACATGTCACAAAAGCTTCACAGTTCCTAGCGACCTTTTTATATTCTGAAAGCTCATTTCTGAGAGCTTTCCAATGGTACCTCATAGGTCTCAATTTGATGTACAAATTTGGAGATGCACTCCAATCTTTGTTTGGTTGGAATCTTTGTAAGTATTTTTCATATAATTACATATATGAGGGGTAACATTGGTGTTCATCACATCACTCTTATGACACGATTCATCAATGCATTCCAATGGTGATGTGTCTATGTGATAAAGTGTTAGGAAGGAAATGCTTGAATCCTGTTGCAACAGTGTAGCCACAGGAAATGCTCATGAATGAATGACTCTCCTCCCAACCATATGCCTCTATATATAGCTCTCTCCAGGGGACTGCCTGCTTGGGCAGGTGGATACTAACCATCCATGTGTCAGCCATGTAACTACATGTGTGCCAAGTGTCCCAGTTAGCTAGAGTTAACTCAAGTGGATGCTTCTAGAAGGCTCTAGAGCTCTTTGGGCAAAACACACTCCCCATGTGGCCCATGGGGGTTGAACCCAAGACCTCCTCCTTCACACCCCTGAGTCTTAACCACTAGGCTAAGTGGATTACTTGGTTACAAAAGTAAATGACCTTCCAGTAAGTCTAGACTCGAGATCTTTGGCCACACATACGGATGACCAACTAGTGTCCGATTTCAGATCCGTCTGAACCAGTTGAACCCTTAGATCATAGACTCACTTTATTACACCTATCATTCCAATGGCCCATAAGAGCAATGTGATGAACACACATCTTGCACTATTGTATATCATCTATTTATATGGTTCCTATTATGAAGGGAATACATTTGTGGGAATCTCAGCTTACATTTTAGATGAGGGTTACATCGGCCATTTATGGTTAGTAGATGGATTATGTAAAGTTAAATCATTGCCAAGTAATATTGTGTTTAGGTTGATATGTGATGCAAGCTACGTTTATCATTGGTTCAACTTTGCAGGCCCCATTTTGTGGTTCATATTTTTCTCATCAGGAATAGTGGGAAACAAGTCATTAACATAAGCTACAATCACAATAAATGCATCATATAAAGCTTCACATATAAGGTGAAAATTCCACATGCCAAAAAGTAAACATGTGATACTTGTTTCAAACTATGTGATTCCTTTGTCAACAAGCGCACCTTATTTTCTTTCCCTCTCTACACAAATCCACACTATTGAAATAAATATGTTTCTTCGCAGAATCCTCATTCAAAAATGAAATTTTATTCTCTAATTAATGTACATTCCAACCATATAAACTAAAAAGTGAAAGAATGTCACCAATGATTTTCATATGATTGTTGGAGTTTGAGGTATGTGGAAGCACGCAAACAACATAAGGAAGAAGAAGAAGGAGCTTGGAGCACAACATAAAATATTGAATGTATTACCAAGTGAATGTACAAAGATAAGTAGCTCATTAGGGTTATAAGTTGGGGGAAAAAACCTTCTAAAGAGGAAAAAAAGTTCCTTGACAATCCTAAGTGTGCTCACACACATCACTACCCCCCCTCAGAATGATGCGGTGAACAAGGAGTTGGAACCCATGTATAAGGAAGTGCCAAGCTATGTGGAAAGAGATCAATCTACAAAAGGAAGTAAGCCCAAAGATTTGCGAAAAGCTTCAAACTTCTTTGGAGCTAGAGACTTTGTGAAAAGATCTGCAATGTTATCCTATGTGGGCATGTATGCCAAATTGATCTCTCCAACAAGGAACCTCTCCCTAACATAGTGATAATGCACCTCAATGTGCTTTGTGCAAGCATGGAATATAGGGCTCCTTGCAACTGCTATGCGCTTTGACAATCAGTGAAGATGATGGTGGCAAAAGACTAACCAACACCCAAACCAGTCAAAAGGCGTCTAAGCCACACACACTCAATAGTCAGTATGAAAGCGGCCCATAGCCTCACAACTAAAAGTGGACATAATAGGCTGCTTCTTGCTCAACCAAGATATGCATGAACTACCAAGCATGAAGCAAAAACCATTAGTGGACACATGAGTGTCATAGAAACTGGCCTAGTCAGAGTAAAAAAAAACATGTAAATCTTGTAATATTGATCCCCCCTTGGGATAAAACAATACAAGTAGCCGGGTACCACTCAATTAGCAAAACATGCACTTTTGGCAATGCACAAACATGCTCATCTATGCGAGAGAAAATTGAATATGAGGCCGAGTTATGCATAAGTAAATCAAGCATCCAACAACCTACTGATAGAGAACAACATCAAATGCATCTCCAACATCATGAAGGCTCAATTGTAAACCTATTTCCATAAGGGTGGCAATAGGTTTGCAATCTTCAAGGCCAAAATGCTATAATAATGTGTCAATATATTTTGTTTGATGTAGAGCTACTCCACCATCAACTTGCATAAATTGAATGCCCAAATAATGATGCGATTCCCCAAATCTAACATCTCAAATGAGGCATGCAAGTCAGCCTTAAAATTAGCAATATGCTTCTCATTAGGACCAGTAAGTAGCATGTCATCAACATAGACAACAATGATAAGAAGCACATCATTTGCACACTTAACATATAAGGTGCTCTCAATTGGACTATTCTCAAAACCATGTGCAATCAATTAGGCATGTATCTTTTCATACCAAGCATGTGGTGCTTGCTTCAAACCATATAATGCCTTTTTCAACCCGTATACTTTGTTTACATGCCCTTTATGCACAAAATCATGGGGATGAAAAACATACACTTCTTCATGTAAGTCACCATTCAAAAATGAAGTTTTAGTGTCCAAATGATATACATTCCAACCATGATGGGCTACAAGTGCAGAGATTCTACGAACGGTAGTCATTTGACATGTGGGTGCAAAGGTCTCATCTAAATCAATGCCTCTTTCTTGAGCATAAGCTTTTGCAACAAGCCTATCTTTGTACATGCCAATTGTTCCATCAAGTTTATATTTCAGCTTGTATAACCATTTAGTGCCAACGGCCTTTTTGCAAGGAGGCAAATCACATAAAGACTAGGTACCATTCTTCATAATAGCATCATAGTCTGATTGCATAGCCACCATCCATTTTTTTGAATTTTGTGCTTCATCAAAAGAAATAGGCTCATTCTCATCATAGAGATTAGAGGTAGCCATAGCATAGCAATCTAATGCAAAAGAAACTCTATGAGATCCAGAACGAGTATGATATGACAAAGGTGCATCTATTTTGCTATCTCACAAAGTTTGCACCAACCATTTAAGCATAGTTTTTGCCTCCTCTATATCAGCCCTCTCATCAACAAGTGCATCATGTAAATGTGCATCCGAAATGAAACGATGTGCATTATCATGTGAAACTTGTAAAAGTGCATCATTTGGACTAGCACTTGATTATCCATGTGTAAAAAGGGGCAACAAAGTGTCATACACATCTTTGGAGCTAACTGATGTCTCCTTAGTACATGAAAGTAATGGTTGAATTGCATCTTCCATAAAAACAACATCACAATGGATGATACAGATGATAGCATTTGCTTTCAAAAATGTACCCAACAAAAATACATTTCACTACTTTATCATCTGATTTTCTATGTTCTTGTTCAAGAACTCATGCATATGCCAAACAACCAAAGACACACATATGAGAAACAAATGACTTGCGACCTGTCTAGCTTGATATGGAGTGATGGACTATAGTGCTTTAGTGGGATACTTGTTAAGTACATATGCTACACACATAATAGCCTCAAGGCAGAAACTATGTGGTAAACCCTCACTTTGGACCATACATCTCACCATCTCCATGAGAAACCTATTCTTTATTTTAGCAACACCATTTTTTTGAGGTGTATACGGCACTGTATGGTGATGTTTTATTCGACAATAAGCTAGAAATGCATTAAAATGAGAAGACATGTGTTCCCCCCCGGGTCAAAATGGAGGGTTCCCATTTTACATGCTGACAAACTTTCAGCTAGAACTACAAACTATTTGAAGCACATAAACACTTTGGACTTTTCTTTCAATGGATACACCCATGCATGCCTAGAAAAACATAAATAAAAATCACAAAGTAAGGTATTTCTCAAAAAAAGAAGGTGTCTGCATAGGACCACAATCATTGTGAACAAGCTATAATTTTTTAGTAGCTCAAACTGAACCATCTTTTGGGAAGGAGGAACGTTGCATTTTGCCCAAAATACAACCTTCATAGACATGTTTACTAGGTGCCTCAAGTTTAGACTTCGAGGTGCTTATACGAGCAAAATGAAACCTGTATATATGTTTGGCACAAAAAGACAAAATTGCCTATGTAGGCATTGCGATAGTGCATTCGAAGGCTGAAATGAGCTCAGATCCAAATTTTGACAGCTCATAGCAAAGCTGTTTTGAACTCCTTATCACCTTGAGTATGCTCACCAAATTTCATGCGATTATGAGATTGTTACTCGAGGGGTGTCGATGATGCCCTAGATGAAGCGATGACCTAATATGATCCCAATTGTTGGAGTTTGAGATGTGTAGAAGCACGTGAAAAGAAAAAGGAAGCAGAAGAAGTTTGGAGCACAACACACAATGCTGGATGTATTACCAAGTGAATGTACAAAGATAAGTAACCCATTAGGGTTATAGGCATATATACGAATTGGGGAAAAAAACCTCCTAAAGAAGGAAAAAAGTTCCTCGGTGGTCCTAAGTGTGTTCACACACATCACTACCGAAATATATCAACAATGACACATAGCATTAAAAATATCATCAAGCTTGATGCCCTTCTACTACAAATCTAACTTTATTGCAATCAATTGTTCCATCAATATTATCTTTAAGCTTATTGTTATCATTTATGGAATTATTAGATATATTAACAAAATCAGTCATCCTAGTTCATATTTAAGAAATTTCTGATAACAAAGTGCAACCTCCACATCCCAATACCCAAGAAGATAATGTTTTGTCATAGATTTTCAACCATGTCCAAGAACTCTTTAAATTACATTAACACTTCAAACTTTGCTTTCAATGGATAAACCCATGCATGCATTCATCAATAAAATTTACGAAGTAGAGGTAATTCCCAAATGAAGGTGTTTGCATAGTACCATAAACATCACCATGAATAAGCTACAATTTATGTGTAGCTTTAAGTGAACCATCTTTGGGGAAGGAAGACGCTCCATTTAACCGAAAGATACATCCCCGACATGCTTAAAGGGTACCCCAAGTTTGGTGAGAGAACATCATTTCATATTTATACAGGTGTAGTAAACTAGCAAAATTCATATGAAGAAAGTGTGCATGCCAAAGTTTTGAATCTAGAATAACCTAAAATTCATGAAATGCACATTGTTGATATATTTTGGTAGTGATGTGTGTGAACACGCTTAGGATTGTTTGGGCACTTTTTTCCCTCTTTAGGAGTTTTTTCCCCAACTTGTATATACATCTATAACCCTAACGGGTTACTTATTTTTGTACACTCACTTGGTAATTTATTCAGTGTTGTGTTGTGCTTCTTCCTTGCTTTTTTTGTGTGCTTCCATAGATATCAAACTCCAATGGCTGATATTAGAGTAGGTCATTGCTTCATCTAGGGAATCATCACCACCCCTCCGATCACAGTCTCAGAATCGCAAAAAAATTGGTGATCATACTAAAGGCGATTAGGAGTTCAAAACAACTTTGCTGTGTGGCATCAAAATTTTGATATGAGCTTGTTTTGGCCTCTGAATGCACTTGTGTAGGCAGTTTCTTCCTTTTGTGCCAAACATATATACAGGTTTTGGTTCACCAGTACAAGTGCCTCAAAGTCTGCTACAAGTTTAACAAATCTCAATAGTTTTTGAGATACAACAATTTTTTGCATCATGACATTTAATCATTGGCCATGACTGAAATCAATGATGTATTCCATATGTTGGTTGTTGTGGACAAGTTGGATGGTACTAATTACCTGTTATGGGCACATATGATGCATCATGTGTTGGTAGCAAAAGGTTGTGGAATATTATGTAGGGTATTGAAAAACATCCTACTACACATGTGAATATAGTTATTGAAGGTGATGTAGATGGTGTTGAAAATGATGATATTCAAATTCCTATTTGTGTTGCGATTCCTTATGCACATATTGTAGAGCAATTTTGTTGGCATCACAGAGATGCAGTGTAAAAAATTCATGGTTTTTTGCTCCAAAATAAAGTTTGCTCCATTCAGGAACAAATTACTTTATGGCATGCAAATTTTTGGCTTTTTTTTTTTACAACTCAACTTTTGAAAATTGTGCCCTAGTTGGAGTCCAATCTTGTTGAGAACTTGAGTCATTATTTCAATTGTGCAGCCCATAGCATGGTCGTGACTAATGAGCATGAGATAGTAGACTTGTGAGCATGAGACTTGAAAGTTGATGCTCATTGCTAGAGCCCTCAGAATAGTCTTGATTCATGACCAACCTGCTCCATGTCTCGGATGCCCTCAGCTTGCTGCCCGCATCCCTTCAAAGTTTGAAGTTCAATCCATAATCCATTTGGGGGGGAAGAGAGAGATTGAGAGAGAGAGAGAGAACTTCATCCATTATCCACTTTGAAGTTTGATTATCGTTCAAATTTTCCACATTACTATTCATTATCCATTGACTTCATTATTCATCCCTTCATCCATAATCCATATCTTTTATCATGGGAAGAGCTCAATCTGACCTTTGTTCTCACATGAAGATGACAAGCATTGGACCCAACACTTCCGAGTGTAAGTATTGCAAAGGGATCTATGTTGGTAGTGCTTCACGTATCAAAGCACACCCATTAGGACTCCAGGGTGGGGGCATTGGAAAATGCCACTCCATTCCTCAAAATGTCTTTCAAGACTTAGCTTAAAAAATGTAGATGAGTCAACATGTAAGCGATTTGGGTTCCCAATCTCATTCAAGTGGTCATGAAGGATCAGAGATTCACATTGATGAAAGCCTTGGAGGGCCTTCAAAAAGAGTTCATACTAAAAGTGTAAGCTCTATCCCATGGCAATACCTAGGGTCCCAGGGACCAATGTGTCTGCAATGGGTAGGGTGAGAGCACCTCCATGCAAAAACAAGCAATGGAAGAAGCTACCAAAGAAATATCAAAATTATTCATTTTTTGTGGCTTACCATTTAATGTGCAAAGATGTTGGTGCAGGACAAACATCAATTGATGATTTGGACAAAGTTTTGAAGTTAAAAGATGAAGCAAAGACCAATATATGAAGCTTGAAGTTACTGCATAATCAGAGAATGAAGGTTGTATATACATGTACACAAAACTTGTAATTAACTTACTTATACTTTTGTAATGGTCACGACTTTGTACATATATGCCTATATACACAAGTAGAAAGCCAGGGCATGTAAGAGACATGATGAAAGACAAGTTGTAAGAGTCATTAGATACTTTAGAAATGATGAGAATATGGCTCATCAATCAGATGTAATGTTTTCCTAAATAGAAGAAAAAATTGCACCCGATATTTTGCTCAATGCTCCTTTTTTGTTTATTTTTTTGTGAAATGCTTTTGTACAAGGCTAAGTCTATAGTTGAGTGACCTCTGTACAAATTTTCAGATCCTAATTGTGATCAGGCTGAGAGAACTAAGAATAGGAACATTTACATATGTAAATGTGAAGAAGAGAAGACTGCAGTAGGTGCAAATTTGATGATAATGTTTTGGTCAGTTCTACTTCCACAGTGTAAAGTTTTGAGCAAGCAAGCACACATTCTTTAAGTTGGAAGGTAAGCTACCTATGGCTAAACTAATTTGAATAAACGGCTTGTAATTTGAGAGAACTATGCATTAGAAGTTGTAGGTGTCAAAGTCGATTGTATAGAAGTATAGTTTTAGACATAGGTGAATTGTTTTGAGTAAATCTAAAGATTTACTAAACCTTTTGAGAGATTTTAACTTGGAGAAGGTGCACAAACACTAGAAAACATGTCATACAAAGTTTCATTGAAAGATTTACACATTTGATAACTCAGTGAGTGAATTAAGTGCAGCAGACTTTTCTGAATAATCACTCTCTTCACAGTTAGTGCAAAGATTGGAATCTCGCATTAGTCTTCCAAATTGGTTGAGGATTTGAGTTGTTCTTGATATAGAGGTGCTCTAACATCAAGGATAACTTGTTCTTTTGGGGATTAACACTCTCCATCAGTGGTATCAGAGCAAGAATCATCAAAATTGAAGAAAGGAGGACCCCGACTATTGCAATTGTATTGAAATCAACATTTAAAGGTTCAAAAGGTGAAAGCTTAAAGTGAAAGCTAGAGAAGGAGGCTTGAAGCTATCAAGAAGATCAAAAGGAACTACATTCAAAGTAAAGGTACACTTATTCCTCATAATTTCTTGAAGAATTTAATACACATGTGAAGAAAAGATGGGAGATTCTCTTCAGATAGAGAAATTGGACAGATAAAACTATCCTGCTTGGTCCATGAGGATGGAAGCTCATCTCATGAGCAAAGACTTGATAGGATACATTTCAAGTGAAGAAGAAAAACCAGAATTTAAAGCTCCTAGTGTTCCAACTAGGGAAGAGCTCACAGATTTGAAGACATGGATGAATAAGGATGCTAAAGCAAGGAGCATTATGTACATGGGAGTCAATGATTACTTGCTACCTCATATTAGAGGACTTGAAAGTGCAAGTGACATATGGAATGATTTAGAGGAGCATTTCCAAAACACTACAAAGTCAAGAAAAGCATCTTTGTGGGCAGAGTTTACCACATTCAAGAAGAAGGCTTCTCAATCCATTTCTGATTATGTAACAAGGATGAAGGACATTGCAGATGCATTAGGAGCAATTGATGAAGACATTGAAGAGGATAAATTGGTAAGGAAAATCCTCACAGGTTTGAGAGGAGATGAGAAATGGAAATTGTCACTAAATCATTTCACTCCTGATTTGAATCAATTGCTAGGACATATGCTAACCTTTGAGAAGGATGTCAAAGCTGATGTTGATAAGAGTACAGGTCAAGCAATGTATTCAAAGGACAATAAGAAGATTAACAAAGGCAAGCAACAATTGAATGAAGATGAACAACTAGTCAAGCTAACTTCCTAAGAGGAAGAGGAGGTGGCAAAGGTAGAAGAACCGGTAGAAGCAATAAAGATGGAGTCAAAGCTTGTTGGATTTGTGGTAAAATTAATTATTTAGCTCATGAATGTTGGCATAATAATCAGAATGGTGGAGGATATAATCAGAACTTTAATTCAAGAGGAAGAGGTGGTAGAAACCAAAGAGGTAATTCTAGAGGTAGAGGTAGTAGAGGTTAGTTTGGAAGAAATGCAAGTAGAGGTTTCCAAATTCAATCCTACAACAATACCTACTACAATTATGCTTCAAATCAAAAGGAGGATTCAACCTTGATTATGAATGCAACTTGTGGAAGACAAAGTGAAGATCAAAGAGTCTTCTACATTGATTTAGGGTGTAGCAATCACCTGAGTGGCAATATAGCTTTGATGAATGATTTGGAAAATAAGGTAACTAATCATGTAGTTCAAACAGGTGATAATACAAAGCATAATGTGAATTCAATTGGTTCAATAAAGGCAAAGGATGGGAGCACTCTTTTGATTAAGGTTTTGTATGTTCCTACAATTCCAAAGAATCTGATAAGTGTAGGGAAAATTGTTGAGAACGGTTATGAAGTAAGGTTCGCTAATGATGGAGTTTTTGTGGAAGAACCTAGCAATGGGTATAAACAAATTTTTTCAGGGAAGAAAGAAGGAAGGCTCTTCACATTGAAGATTCAAGGTAATGTTGGTCATGCCTTGTTCACTTATGGAGGACATTAGATCTCTGAGTTAGATCTTTGGCATAAAAGGCTTGGACATTTCAATGAAAGAGGTATTAAGGATATGATTAACAATGGCTTAGTGCTTGGGTTACCTAATGTTGCAGGTCAACATATGACACACAGATGTGAGTCATGTCAATTAGGTAAGGCTCATAACCAATGATATACTAAGCATGGTTTCATGTATTCAGAGAAGCTTGAATTGGTACACACAGATGTGTGGGGACCATCAAAGGATTTCACTATTAATGGTTCAAGATATTATGTGATTTATGTTGATGATGCTACCAGGTGGATCACTATATATGTGATCAAAGATAAATCAGAGGTGTTCAATACATTTAATCATTATCATGTGTATGCAGAGAGAATCACAAGTAAAAAATTGAATAGACTAAGGTCATATGGAGGGGGAGAGTATTTCTCTAATGAGTTCAATGATTACTTATGGAATGCAAGTATAAAAAGAGAAGTTACTTGCAGGTACTCTCCTCAACAAAATGGTGTAGCAGAAAGGAGAAATAGAACTCTTATTGAGTTTGCAAGGTCAATGATGAAAGAGAAAAAATGTCCTTATTATTTGTGGGCTGAGGCTATAAATACAATCACATACTTGTTTAATAGGCCACCATGTAAAGCTTCACAAGGTATGACACCATATGAAGCTTGGTGGGGTAAAAGATCTACCTTAGATCATTGCAAAATATTTGGATGTTTGGCCTATGCATATGTGCCATCTCAGTTGAGGCATAAATTGGAACCTAAAGCTGAAAAATATGTGTTCATTGGTTATGATGATAAGCAGATGGGTTATAGGTTGTGGAGTCCATCCACAAAGCAATTCCTTGTATCAATGTTACATTTGATGAGCAAAGTACTTGGTATGCAGGTATAATTAATATTCATGCAGATGATGAAGAAACTTTGAATCAAAAGAAAGGTAAATCAAAGGTTCAAATATTTGATGAAGAAGAGAATAATGAAGCACAAGTTGAAGTTGAAGAAGTGCCAAGGTTTGATCCAGAATGTGATGAACCAGAAGAAGTGGAGAACTCATGTCATCAAGACACAAATGACAACCTACAAGGTATAGCTATGCCATTTCTTTTTTTACTATGAAAGATTATGCTTACGTGGTGAAAGCAGAGGAAGATCCTTCTACATATGAAGAGGCAAAAGGTAAGAAAAATTGGGAGAAAGCTATGCAGGAAGAATATGATGCATTGATGGAAAATGAGACATGGGATTCTAATAGTCAGAAGATCATTGGATGCAAATGGGTCTACAAGACAAAGAGGTTTGCAGATGGAAGTGTGTCTAGGTATAAAGCTAGACTTGTTGTGAAAGGGTATGCTCAGACATATGGTATAGATTATGATGAAACTTATAGTCCTGTGGAAAAAAATGACAACTCTAAGGACACTCATAGTTATTTCTTCATGTAAAGGTTGGAAACTATGTCAATTATATGTGAAAAATGCTTTTCTTAATGGTCACATTTCAGATGATGTTTCCATGGAGCAACCAAAAGGGTTCAAAGATAAAAGGTATCCAGAATATGTATGTAAACTCAAGAGAGCTTTGTATGGTTTGAAGCAAGCCCCAAGGGCATGGAATTATAGACTTGTGAAGTTCTTGAAGGAACTTGGTTTCGAAGTGTCTAAAGCAGATAGTACCTTGCTTGTTAAAACAAGTGATGATGGGTTCACTTACATGTGCATATATGTTGATGACATAATTCCTACATGTACACATGAGAAGGGCATACAAAGTCTCAAGAAGAAAATGGAGAAAGAGTTCAAGATTAGTGAATTGGGAGACGTCATATTTCTTGGGCATGGAGGTCTCATACACTCAACATGGAGTATATGTGACTCAAGAAAGGTATTTGAAAAACTTGTTAATCAAGTTTAAAATGAAAGATTACAGGGTAGCACCTACTCAAATGGAGGTGAATCATAAATTGAGCAGATATGGAGGAGAAGAATTCAAGGACATGAAGCTATATCAAAGTCTGGTTGGTAGTCTAATCTATGCTACATTAACTAGGCCTAATTTGTCATATGCAGTTGGAGTGTTGTCTCAATTCATGCATTGTCCTAGGAAAGAACATTGGGTTATAGGAAAAAGAGTGTTAAGGTACATTAAGGGTACACTCAAAGAAGGTTTGTATTATGGTTTCACATGAGATACAAACATCAAGATATATAGTGATATAGATTGGGCAGGTAAGTCCTGATGATAGGAGATCAACCTATGGATCCTTATGTTATGTGGGAGATAAGCTAATCTCTTGGTGTTCTAAGAAGCAACATAGAGTTGCTTTGTCATCTATAGAAGCGAAGTATAAAGGTATGGTTGAAGCTGCAAAGGAGGTCATTTGGTTAAAGACTCTTATGAAGAGTTTTGACATCATTCAGTGTACACCCACTATTCATGGAGATAATATGAGTTCATTGTATCTAGCTGCTAACCCTGTTTTTCATGCCATGACTAAACTTATTGAGATTCAATATCACTTTCTAAGAGAGAAGGTGATTGATAAAGAGATTGAAGTCATACATACTTCAAAAAAAGATCATATTGCAGATATGTTGACAGAAAGCTTGGATGGACCAAAGCTAGAGAGATTCAAAGACATGGCATGTATAAAGATAATGGAGAAAATCACAATTGATGATTGAGGGGGATCTTTTGGTGCAGAACAACCATAAATTGATGATTTGGACAAAGTTTTGGAGTTAAAAGATGAAGCAAAGACCAATATATGAAGCTTGAAGTTAGTGCATGATCAGAGAATGAAGTCTTGTATATACATGTACACAAAACTTGTAATTAACTTATACTTTTGTAATGGTCATGTGTTTGTACATATATGCCTATATATACAAGTAGAGAGTCAGGTCATGTAAGAGAGATGATGAAAGACAAGTTGTAAGAGTCATTAGACACTTTTGAAGTGATGAGAATATGGCTCATCAATCAGATGTAATGTTTTCCTAAATAGAAGAAAAATTATGCCCGATATTTTGCTCAGTGCTCCTTTTGTGTTTATCTTTTTGTGAAATGATTTTGTACAACTCTAAGTCTATAGTTGAGTGACCTCTATACAAATTTTCAGATCCTAATTGTGATCAGGCTGAGAGAATTGAGAGTAGGAACATTTACATGTGTAAATGTGAAGAAGAGAAGATTGCAACAGGTGCAAATTCGATGATATTGTTTTGGTCAGTTATCCTTCCACAGTGTAAAGTTTTGAGCAAGCAAGCACTCATTCTTTAAGTTGGAAGGTAAGCTATCTATGGCTAAAATCATTTGAATAAACAGGTTGCACTCTGAGAGAACAATGCATTAGAAGTTGCAGGTGTCAAAGTCGACTGTATAAAAGTACAATTTTAGACATAGGTGAATTGTTTTGAGTAAATCTCAAGATTTACTAAACCTTTTGAGAAAGTTTAACTTGAACAAGGTGCGGAAACACTAGGAAACGCCTCATACAAAGATTCATTGAAAAATTTACACATTTGGTCACTCAATGAGTGAATTAAGTGCAATAGACTTTTCTGAATAATCACTCTCTTCATAGTTAGTGCAAAGATGGGTAATCTGGCATTAGTCTTCCAAAATTCTTTGAGGATTTGAGTTGTTCTTGATATAGAGATGCTCTAACATCAAGGATAACTTGTTTTTTTGGAGTTTAACACTCTCCATCAAAACATAAGTGCATGGAAGAGGGCTATGAGAGTAGTGAGCCACATGGATGCTCCTTGGGAGGGACCCTTAGAAGCTATGCTACACACTAAAGAGTTGAATAGATAGAGAGTGCAGTGGAAACTAAGATGTTATCCTTGAATGCCACTTGGGAGAAACTTGGGGGTTCCATATAATGTGATGGGTGGTCTGACATATGCAAGAGGAATATCTATACCATTCTTGTCTCCTCTTGCAAGGGGACATTGTTCTTGCATGCCATACTAGCACATGCACCTAGGACGATTGTAATAGGTGAATTCATTTACTCCCATGTGAAAAAAGCCATAGAGTATGTTGGGAGCAAGAATGTGGTGCAATTGATCATATATAATGCATCTAATTGTGTGGCCACGGGATGCATGCTAGAGGATGAGTTTCCTAGAATTACATGGACTCCTTGTGCTAGCGATAGTTTGGACCTTTTAATGGAAGACGTTGGTGCCATGGAATGGGTGAAATCCATCCTTGAGAAAGCCAAATTCATTGTAAGATTTGTGACCTCTCGCCCTAAAGTCCATAATATTTTATGTGGACATTTAGATCTTGAACTTCAAAAGCTCTCTTTGACTCAATTTTGTTACATGTTCATAGTCCTAGATAGAGTGCTTCGTGTGAGGAAATGGCTTCTTCACATGGTTCTCTCAAAGGAATGGTATCAATTACCCATTATTGATCCATTATATATATGCTTTTCAGCATTGGTTATGGGAGATGATGCCTTTTGTTCAAAGGTAGAGATACTTATTAGAGTCCTTCAGCCTCTTTATGTAGTGCTTTGTATTGCGGGTATGGAGGGGAGTACACTTGGACTTGTATATGAATACATTGGTCGTATACAAGGATGCATCAGAAACATTGCTTGATTGTCAGAGATAGAGTGAGTATTTATAATTTTAGTATTGAAAAGTTTGAATATTTTTACATTCACTTTTGATTTTTGAACCTTGAGCTAATATATTATCTTCTTATTTTTATATACTAAAGTTTTGGGAAACATGAGCTATGTGATGCAGTGCAGAGGAGATGGGATTGGTTCCACAAGCCAATCCATGCTATTGCTCACATACTCGATCCATTGTGGAGATCAAAGGAGAAGAATGTTGATGAGGCCTTAGAAGATAGTTGTATAGAGTATGTAAAGTGTTGGACATAGGGAGATCTAGGCCTCCAATCACAAGGAGATATAGGCCTCCAGTCACATGGAACACTACTTTGGATAGCCAACTACACAATTATGTGAGAACCAAGTTACTACTATAACTTGATGGGAGAAATATGGAGTGGACACTCCTCTATTGTTGAGTTAATAATTACTAGCACTTCAATTTTGGGATTTCCAAAGCCATACATCATGATTCATACATGAACCATGATACATGAAGTAATCCCATTCAGAATTTTATTTTGTGATTTTGTAGCAAAAGTTGGTGCTCCAAATATTATCACAAGATTGTAGCACACACTGAACGGAATTGGAGCACATGGGCTCTTTTTCATATGAAAAAGAAAAATAGACTAACTCTTGCACAACTTGAGAAGTGAGTGTACACACAATGCAATCTCAAGTTGTTGGAGAGCAAAGGAAGTCATATTGCACCTCTATAGGTAAGTTGAAGCCTTGAAATATATCGATTCATTACAAATTATAGGTTACCATGTATGATGTGATGATTCTAATCATTAATGGATTTTTTATGTAGGTTAATGTTGAGTCCATTGATATTGGAGAAATTAAAGATATCCCTCAAATCCCATAGAAAGAAAAGGATATCTTTACAATGTTATTTAAGGAGCCTCAATAATTTGTGAGACAAACACATAGGAGTACAAGATTCAGTGGTAGATTAGGTAACTCAAAATTACCTAATGTTTATTACAACTTGTTTCAATTTTAGATAGTTATTAGTTACATATTGCAACAAATCCAGATTAGTCATCCATGAGTCAAAGGCCTTTGAAGATTGCTTCTCAACGAGGTAGACAAGGACATGGAGCACATGGACTCCGTTCTAGTAATAGGAGGACCTGGAGGTGGAGGCAACTCCACTTGATGATTGGGAGGAGAGATCAACACCATCTAGTAGCGTTGATGATGATGATATAGGAGCTAGACCTTGGCTATCTAGAGAGAAGTATAGCACTGATGCTCCATCATGGGCTAGTTCTTTTGATGAGGATCTTATAGATGATGATGAGTGATGAGTCATGACATGTATTGAGATTCTAAGGCACTTAGAGACACTTGTGACTTGACTTATGATGTATTGAAATTTGATAATGGCAAACACTTGTGACTTGATTTATGATGTATTGAGATTCATGATGTATGTTTTTATGTACTGTGATTCATCATTCATGTTACATGTATCATGATTCATGTATGATGATGATTGTTTGTAGGTTATAGCTTATTAATCATTAGTATCATGACTCGTGATTCATTAGAGTTCATGGATGATGGTGGTCACTATAGTTTGTAGTCTGTATGGTTTATCATTTATGATTTGAATTTCTATCAATGTTTATGTTGCTATGCAAGTATTTTCAAAAAATCTAAGTTATTCAATATAAATGATTTCATTACATTATATATATATATATATATATATATATATATATATATATATATATATATATATATATATATATATATATATATATATATATAAGAAAACAAATAATTCTCGAATTAATTATCTTGTTCGCTATGCAGAGATGCTCAAACATATGCATTGATAGGTTTGTTTGTCGAATGTGCCATTATACCTCACATTCACTCTTGCAAGATTAGCAAAGGATGCTTGGGACACACTTACAACTTTATAATAGGCAAGAAGTGAGGCTCATGTTGCTTACCTCTAAAAATAGTTGGAGAGTGAGCATATGAATGAAGGAGATTCTATGGACAATATTTTGACAAAGATCAAAGATATGAAGGAGAAGTTATATTTGTTGATCAAGCTTTCTCGCTAGTCAGAAGGGCAAAGGCAAATGGAGCTCATCTACTAGTAAGTAGAAATGTGCTAATGCTACAAAGTTGAACAAAGGAGATAAAAATTAGAAGAAACCAAAAAAGGAGAAACAATTTTGCAAATACTGTAAGGGAAAGGATCATGCCATAAAAAGTTGTCCCAAATTGGCTGTAAAAGAGGCAAAGAAAAAAGAGGCATGAATTGTTGTTGCAGAGACCTCTACTCCTAAAAGAGAGCCTGCTAATCTAAGAATGGGCGTTTACTAATGTATGCAACTATGATCCATCTTTTCATGTATGTCTATAGTAAACTTAGGTGTTTGGTACTTTAATAGCAAGGAACCAAAACTATTACCTCACAACACAGTTTCTTTAGTTCACTTGAGCCTGCCCCTAGAGGGAATATTGTCACATCTGCTAACAACTCCTCTTATCCTATAATGGGATTTGGTAAGATCATTATGACTACTGCTGAGGATAGTTCTTTCACATTGTCAGATGCTTTATATGTGCCAAGGATCAAGAAAAATATGTTGTTAGTTTCAACATTATCCAAGATTGGCTTAGTTGTCAAATTAGTTGATGATAGATGTTTGCTTATGGAATTTTCTATCATGGGTTGTATAAGCTCATAGTCTATGCAAAATTAGTGAATGATTCAACATATGGAGTTCAAGATTATTAGCCTATCTGAGATGCAAAGCTTTGGCATGCACGCTTTGTTCATCTATATTATGCTAGTTTGCAACACCTATAGAAATCTGAAGCAGTGTCCTCTCTGCCCAAACTTGAGGCACCGTGTAATCATATCTATGAAGACTGTATTTTGGGCAAAATTCTACGTTCTTCCTTCCCTAAAGGTAGCTCAATTCAAGCTACTCAAAAAATTTCAGCTTGTTCATAGTGATGTCTATGGTCCCATGTAGACACCTTCTTTTGGGAACTACCTTTACTTTGTGACTTCTATTGATGATTTCTGGAGGCATGCATGGGTGTATCCATTGAAATCAAAGTGCTAAGTGTTTAAATGCTTCAAATAGTTTTTGTTTATGGCTAAAAATATTTCAACACATAAATTGAGTAGCCTCCATTCTAATCGAGGAGGGGAATACATGTCTTCTAATTTTAATGCATTTCTGGTTGAGTGTGGGATAAAACATCAGTGTATAGTGCTATATACATCACAACAAAATGGATTTTCTGAAAGAAAGAGCATGTCTCTCATGGAGGTGGGGAGGTGTATAGTGAAAAGTCAAGCTTTAGCACATAGCTTCTGGTTTGAGGTTGTTATGTCTGCAACATATGTACTTAACAAGTGTCCCAGTAAAGCACTTCAATCTATCAATCCATATGAGGCTTGACATGGTTGCAAGTGATATGTTGCTTGTTTGCATGTCTTTGGTTGTCTAGCATATGTGTTAGTGCCTAAACAACAATGCATGAAATTGGATGATAAAGCAAGGAAATGTATATTTGTCGAGTATAGACTATCATCTATATCATCCACATACTAAACACATTTTGGTTAGCCGTTGATGGGGAATAGCCTTGTGTCAAACAAAATACTTTGACACATTATTGTAG
Organism: Ceratopteris richardii; assembly: GCA_020310875.1. Classification (NCBI taxonomy): domain Eukaryota; kingdom Viridiplantae; phylum Streptophyta; class Polypodiopsida; order Polypodiales; family Pteridaceae; genus Ceratopteris; species Ceratopteris richardii. The sequence continues at coordinate 52,748,097 of CM035441.1, read as the reverse complement.
CATTTTGGCCTTGAGGATTGTAAATCTATTGCCACTCTTATGGAAAGAGGTTTACGATTGAGTCTTCATTGTATTGGAGATGCATTTGATGTTGTTCTCTATCAACATGTTGTTGGATGCTTGATTTACTTATGCATAACTTGGCCTGATATTTAGTTTTCTATCTCTTAAATGAGAATGTTTATGCATTTCCAAGGCATCAAGCATTGGTAGGCAGTTAAGTGGATCTTTTGCTACTTGAGTGGTACCTGGCTACTTGGATTATTTTATCGCCATATTTACATGCTTTTTCTGATTGAAAGGGGGCTAGATACTATGACACTCATGTGTCCACTAGTGGTTTTTGCATCATGCTTGGTAGCTCATGCATATATTGGTTAAGCAAGAAGCAGCCTACTATGGCCACTTCTAGTTGTGAGGCTGAGTAAAGGAAGCTTTCAGAGTGATTGATTAGTGTGTGTGGACATGCCTCTTGGCTAATTTGGGTGTTGGTCAGTCTTTTGCCACCAGGATCTTCACTGATAGTTAGAGCACATTGGCAATTGCAAGGAACCTTGTGTTCCATAATCACACAAAGAACATTGAGGTTCATTATCATTATGTTAGGGGAGAGGTTCTCTGTTGGAAAGATCAGTTTGACATACGTGCCCACATAGGATAATGTTGCAAACCTTTTCACAAAGGCTCTACCTAGGGAGAAGTTTGAAGGTTTTTACAAAGCTTTATGCTTACTTCATTTTGTGGATTGATCTCTTTCCACATAGTTGGGCATGTCCTTATACATCAGTGCCATCTCCTTATTCATGGAATCAATCCTAAGGGGATTTGTTAATATATTTTGGAAGTGATGTGTGTGAACATACTTAAGACTACTAGGTTAGTTTTTCCCTCTTTAAGAGTTTTTTCCCCTTGGCTTGTATATACACCTATAACGCAAATGGGTTACTTATCTTTGTACATTCACTTGGTAACTTATTCACTGTTGTGTTGTGCTCCAAGTTTCTTCTTCTTCCTTGTGCTATTCATGTGCTTCTGCAAGCCTCAAACTCCAACACACATGTGGAACCATTCTCAAAAGATGATTGAGGAGATGGCGAGGCAGGTACATGTAGACACGAGATGGTTCCCCTCATGTGTTTTCTGGTTCATGACTTTGGTGGTTTACGTGACTTGGTAGAGCCTTTAAATTGTTGTAATTCAACACTTGATAAGGCTTGCTTGACAATAATATCACAAGCTAGACACATATACACTATTCGTGTAATGGCACAACAACCATGGATGACTGCTTTTTTGCCCATCTTTGGTTTGCCAAAAATAACTATTCTTGTATCCAACTGGCTAGGTCGATAGTATGTGGGGACACATATACACTATTCGTGTAATGGCACAACAACCACGGATGACTGCTTTTTTGTCCATCTTTGGTTTGCCAAAAATAACTATTCTTGTATCCAATTGGCTAGGTTGATAATATGTGGGCCAATGTTTGCTAAAGTCCAAACCAAATATGTTTTTGTGGCAAAGTGAACCGATCCTGTGCAACGAAGGCAAAATGTTGTGTGCAGAACCATAGTGGCTTCGATAGCTCAGGTGTAATGGCTAAGATGTCAGCCCATTTCAAAACATCTGCCTTCTTCATGGGTTTTAGGATGAGCCTTTCTCTTTCCGTGGGCATGTGCGTACCATGAATTTTTAAGGAATTCTTGATGAGGACTGGTAAGAAATAAAACTTCTTAAAAGGTAGATCCGTGACTAAAGATGGAAGTATAAAAGTACCCAGGAGCTGCTTCCTGATAATCATCATGACAAACTAGGAGCTTCACCATCAAGGTTACATCTTTTATGAGGATAGGAAAGTTCCACCTCACCCATGCAAGGGGTTTCCATGCCTCCTAGCCCTATGAGGTATGCCTCTATAGGATGCATTTCTAATCCCATGTCTTGATAGTGAGACCACCTAATCGCACTAGTTGTGGCACTTGAATCTGTTGGAGTTAGATGTTTGTGGAAGCATGCGATCAACACAAGGAAGAAGAAGAAGCTTGGAGCACAACACACAATGCTAAATGTATTACCACTAGAATGTACAAAGATAAGTACCTCATTAGGGCAATAGGCATATATACAAGCTGGGGGAAAAAATCCCCCAAAGAGGGAAAAAAATACCCCGATGGTCCTAGAGTGTTTAAAGCATGCAAATCTGGCAGTAGTGATCCCCCTTGGGATAAAACAATCCAAGTAGCTGGGTGCTACTCAAGTAGCGAAAGATGCGCATAAGCACCTGCCAATGCTTGACACCTGGGCAATGCATAAACCTGTTCATCTGTGAGATAGCAAACTAAATATTTGGCCGAGTAATGCATAAGTAAATCAAGTATACAATAGCCTTCTGATAGAGAACAACATCAAATGCATCTCCAACATAATGAAGACTCAATCCTAAACGTGTCTCCATAGGACTGGCAATAGGCTTACAGTCTTCAAGGCCAAAATGTTGCAATAATGTGTCAATATATTTCATTTGACACAAAGTCATTCCACCATCAACTTGCATAAACTGAATGCCCAAATAGTGATGCAAATGCCCCAAATCAGACATCTCAAATGAGGCATGCAAATCAACCTTAAAATCAGCAATATGTGTTTCATGAGGACCAGTGAACAACATGTCATCAACATACACCACAATGATCAAAAGCACATCATTAGCATGCTTAACATATAAGGCGCTTTCAGTTGAACTGTTCTCAAAACCATGTGCAATGAGATAGGCATGTATCTTTTCATACCATGCACGTGGTGCTTGCTTTAAACCATATAATGCCTTCTTTAACCTGCACACTTGGTTTTCATGCCCTTTTTGCACAAAGCCATGGGGCTGAAAAACATACACTTCTTCATGCAAGTCACCACTCAGAAATTTTGTTTTAATGTTCAACTGTTGTACATTCAAACCATGATGAGCTTCAAGTGCACAGATGCTACGAACAGTAGTCATTCTGCAAGTAGGAGCAAAGGTTTCATCAAAATCAATGCCTCTTTCCTATGCATAACCCTTTGCAACAAGCCTAGCTTTATACCTGTTAGTTATTCCATCAGGTTTACGCTTCATCTTGTATACTCACTTAGTGCCGATGGCCTTCTTGCTAGGAGGCAAGTCACATAAAGACCAGGTGCGATTTTTCATGATAGCATCATATTCAGATTGCATTGCAATCATCCAATGTTCATAATTTTGTGCTTCATCAAACAAAGCAGGTTCAGTCTCATCACAAAGACTAAAGGAAGCCATAGCATAGCAATCTGATGCAAAAGAGGCACTATGAGAGCCTCATCGAGTACGATATGACAGAGATGCATCTAATTTGCTATCACGCAAGGTCTGCACCAGCCATTTTGGCATAGTTTTTGCCTACTGAATATTAGCTCTCTCATCAACAAGTGCATCGTGTAAATTTGCATCAGAAATGGAATGATCTGCATCATCACATGAAACCTACAAAGGTTGAGAAGTTGCCTCATTAGGACCAGCACTAGACTCTCCACGTGTAAAAAGAGGCAACAAAGTATCATACATACATGTCTTTGGAGCTAACAGATGTCTCCTTAGTACATGAAAGCAATGGCTGAATAGCATCTTCCACAAAAAACATCACAATTAATGAGAATGTGTTTAGGCTGTGGATGATACAAACGATAGCCTTTACTTTCAAAACTGTACCCAACAAAAATACATTTTACTGCTTTATCATCCAATTTTCTGCGATGTTGTTTAGGCACTAATGCATATGCTAGACAACCAAAAACATGCAGATGAGCAACAGATGGCTTGCAACCATGCCAAGCCTCATATGGAGTGATAGACTACAACACTTTAGTGGGACACCTGTTTAGTGCATATGCTTCACACATTATAGCCTCAAGCCAGAAACTAAGTGGTAAAGCCTGACTCTTGACCATACATCTTGCCATCTCCATTAGGGGAAAAAATGAACCCTGAATGGGCCTTTTAGATTAAGGAGTGATTAGTGATGGACCAATGAGAAGAGGGTGGTGGCCACAGTCTAGTCTAGGCAAGGCATAGGCTTCCCTTGTTTTTCTGTAGTCAAAGAGGAGAAAACCACCTAGATCTTGTGGTTTTGGCCATTTGAATGGTTTTGAAAGCCTTTCAAATGAACTCCAGCCCTTGGATTGATTAAAAGATCTAAAGGTTGAGGTTTAACTGCAAAAGTCAAGGCAATATTGGATTTGAGCCCTTGGATTTTTTTGAAATGCATGGCTAAGATTGTATGGCCCTTCAAAAAGCGCCTTTTCTTGCTACCCATTGGATCTTGAAGTCGATCGGACGGCTCAGATCAGTACCTCAGCAAGAAATGCGCGTTGGATTTTCCTCCATTCGATTCAAACTTGATCCTATGGCTCACATTCAGATCCGCCTTTGGATCCAAATTTCAAAAGCGCCTTTTGATCTATGCCATCAGATGAAGTCTCTATCGGACGGCTCTGGATTTTGTCCTCTCGTGACAGGCAACTAAAGACAATTGTAGCCGTCGATGTGATCATATCCAAGGGCTAAAAATGCCCACGAGCCCATTTAGCCTGAGCACCAACTTGAGAAAAAATATTTTATTATGAAAACCACTAGTGGTATTTTTTCTAGCCTTTAACCCTCTTTTTGCTAATCTTAATCCCTAAAAATTAGGGATCCTTACAAGGCCCATGCAGGGTTCATTTTTTCCCCTAATGCCATGAGTCACCTGTTCTTTTGTTCAACAACTCCATTTTGTTGAGGTGTATATGGCACTGTACACTGATGTTTTATCCCACATCATCCAGAAATGCATTAAAGTCAGAAGACATATATTCCCCCCTCGATCAGAATGGAAGGTGCCCATTTTACATGCTGACAGATTTTCAGCCAAAACCAAAAATTATTAGAAGCACATAAACACTTCGGACTTTTCCTTCAATGGATATACCCATGAATGGCTGGAAAAATCATCGATGAACATCACAAAGTAAAGATAGTTCCCAAAAGAAGGTGTCTGCATAGGACCTAGACATCACTATGTACAAGTTGCAATTTCTGAGTAGCCCGAACTGAACCATCTTTTGGAAAGGAAGAATGCTACATTTTGCCCAAAATACAACCTTCACATACATGTTTACCAGGTGCCTCAAGTTTGGGCAAAGAGGACACCATTTCAGATATTTGCAAGCATAGAAAACTAGCAAAATTCTGATGACCAAAGCATGCATGCTAAATCTTTGCATCTGACGTAGCCTGAGAATCATGTACTGCACATGCCAAATCATTTACAGATCTTTCATACTCTATGAGCTTATATAGCCCATGACATAAAATGCCAGAAGCAATAATGACATCGCCATTTGACAGATCATGAACTGTACATCTGTCATCAACAAATTTCACAACCAAGGCAATCCTTGCTGATGCAAAAACTGATAACACATTTTTCTTGATCCCTGACACAAACAAAGCATCTGACAAAGTGAAAGAACTACCATGAGCAGTAGTCAAAATGATCTTACCAACTCCCATAACAGGATAGGAGGAGTTGTTGGCGCATGTAACAGTATTCCCTGTAGGGGCAGACTCGAGTGAAGAGAAGAAATTGCACTACAAAGTAATATGTTTGGTCGCCCCACTATCAAAGTACCAAACATTTGAGTCTACTGCAAACATGCACTGCTCATGAGAAGATGGGTCAAAACTGTAAACAATAGTAAATGGCCATTCTTCATCCTGCACAAGATTAGCAGACTCTATTTTCGGTGTAGAGGCCTCTGCAACAACCATTCCGACCTCTTTCTTTTTTTGCCTTCTTAGCAGCCAGTTTTGGATAGCTCTTGATGACATGATCATTTTCTTTACAGTATTTGCAAAAAAATTTATGCTTTTTTTATTTCTTCTCATCTTTGTCTTCCTTCTTCGAATGTGCAGCATTTGCAGATTTTTTCTTACTAGAAGAAGAGCTCCATTTACCTTTGCCCTTTTGGCTAGCTAGGAAAGCTTGATCTGCAACACACATAATAGACCTGTTCTGCCTAGACTGGTCTTCTTGCAATAGAACGGAGATTAACTCGTCAAATGACAAGGCATTTGGATTGCCTTTCATCATCAAACAAAGAGTAGATGCAAAACTCTGATATGAGTCAGAAAGACCATTCAGAATGGTCTGCATAAGTGAGCTATCTGGTATAATTTCATCACCAAAAATCAACTGTTCTTTCAAATCCTTGATCTTTGTGAGAAATTTTCCATATAATCACCTTCATTCATGTGCTCACTCTCCAATTGTTTTTGAAGGTAAGCCACACGAGCCTTATTCCTAACCTAGTACAATGTGGTAAGTGTATCCCAAGCATCCTTAGCTATTCAGCAAGAACGAATGTGAGGAATAATGGCACGTTTGACAGATAAAGCTATCAATGCATGTGCCTGACCATCGCTACCATCCCAATGAATTTGCTCTGTAGTAGGTGCAATAGAAGCAGTAGCACGAACATGAATCTGCAAAATATCATCATCTTCGACACCATATCCATCAACTCAAGCAACAATATTTGTAGTACCTGTATTTGCAGGTGTAACAAGATGTCTTTCAACACCCTGCACAATATTCCATAGTCCTTTTGCAACCAATACATGATGCATCATATAAATGCACAATGGGTAATTTGTACCATCCAACTTATCCTCAACAATCAACATAGGAAATACATCACTGCTTTCAGCCATGGCCACTGACTAAAATACCTTGATGCAGAAAAATGAATGTATCTGAAAAAGTTGAATAGAACTACCCAAATGAGTTTTGCTAGACCTGTAGCAGACTTTGAGACGCTTATACTGGCGAACCGAAACTGGTATATATCTTTGGCACAAAAAGATGAAATAGCCTGCACAAGCACTACTATAGTGCATTTGGAGGCCGAAACGAGCTCAGATTGCGATTTTGGCACCACATAATGAAGTTGTTGTGATCTCTAAAACACGCTGAGTATGCTTACCAAATTTGTGCGATTCTGAGACTGCAACCAAAGAGGTGTAGACAACATCCTAGATGAGGCGACGACCTGCTCTCATACCAATTGTTGGAGTTAGACGTCTCTGGAAGCGCACAAACAACACAAGGAAGAAGAAGAACATTGGAGCACAACACACAATGTTGAATGTATTACCACTAAAATCTACAAAGATAAGTAGCTCGCTAGGGCAATAGGTGTATATACAAGCCGGGGGAAAAAAACCTCCTAAAGAGGGAAAAAAGTGCCTTGACGGTCCTAGAGTGTTCACACACATCACTACCTAGATATATCAACGGAATCAATTAGCACCCTAATCTCCTTGAGAGTATTGCCTTGCCTTAGCATAACCGTAATGAATGGTCTCCTATCAACTATGCTAGGATAAGCAATTGAATTTGTTTGACACATTTCCATAGAATATTTGGGGGCTTCTACATTGGTACAAGGGGTTACTTGGTGGCCTTCTAATTGATTATAGCATTCCCTCTCTTGTCATTGTCTTCTTAATTTCATATGTTTGATGCATTCTAAGGCCATTGCCTGAGCTTCTTCTCTTATTATTTTCTCTTCCTCCTTGCACTTCATTGGCATGATCCGTCTTAACATGTCCTTGGTGTGAGGTTTTTGATAAAGTTTGACTATACAACTAACGTAATTATGCATTATCTCCCCTTCGAGAGTGGTTAATTGTACCGCCCCACTTGTTGAAAGCCAACCTATAATCAAAGGTCCATAACCATGTTTCTCTAACTTCTATGTGTGTTGTTTTAGCATGTAGACTAGGACTAAATCTCCCTCCTTCAAGCCTTTGTCCTTTACATGTGCATCAAAATAGGCTTTTTGTCTCCTCTTGGCTGCATATATTCTTGCTGCTACTCTTAACCTAGTCTCTCCTAATCATTCTAAGTCCATGATCCTTGATGATAACTCGTGGCCAATCCATTGATGTTCCTGTGTAGCCTTAAGGGTGGGTATCAAAAAATCCAAGGGAAGCAATGCATTTTGACCAAAAACTATATTAGAGGGAGTTGCATTGAGTACTATCTTGCAGGCCACTTGATATGCCTAAACAACATGGTGTAACTGTTTGTCCCAATCTGAACGTTTGTTGTTTATGAGTTTAGTCAGTACATTGCAAAGCACCTTGTTAGTACTTTCTACCTATCCATTGGCATGAGGGTGATATGGTGCAGAGTTCTTGTGAATCATCATAAAATCCTATAACAAATATTCAGTGAATTTGTTTAGAAAGTGAGTCCCTCTGTCACTCACAAGTTCTGAAGGTAATCCATACCTTGTAAAGAAATTCTCAAATAAGATTTTTTTTGTCATGTGTGCATCATTCTTTTTGGTAGCCTTAGCCTCTACCCATTTGGTAAGATAGTCTATCGTGACAATGATGTATTACGCATGAGTGCCTTTAGCAGGGGGTTAATGGTCCAACAAAGTCTATACCCCAATTAGAGAATGCACGTCCCCCCATCATGGGTTTCAATGGAATTTCATCTCTGCATGTTGGAAACTGAGCTCTTTGGCAAACATCACATCTTTTTACATATGTATGTGCATCCATATGAAGAATAGGCCATCACACTCCTGAAAATAGTATGGCCTTGATTATTCGGTTAGGGCCAAAATGACCACCTGCAACACCTTGGTGTGCAGTCTCTAATATGCTCAAGTAGTCACTCTCATGAACACATTGTCTCAGATATCCATCTCTTCCCCTTTTGTACAGATTATCACCAATGAGTGTGCAATCTTGAGCTTCCTGCACTAGACTTCTTTGTGTTGCTAAAGTCATTTCTTGAGGGAATGTTTTCATCCTCAAGTAAGTTATCATTGGTTTTCTCCATTCTAGAGACACATCATATAAGGTAGCATGCTTGACTAGTGATCTAGCACAATAGATTAGACATTCCTTGCATATCCTACAGATGTTTGCCTCCATCGAAAGCTAGTACACTCCTAATCTATGCAAAGTCTGTAGTGTGCAGTGTCTCGAATGATGTTGATCTAATGCACCTACATGTGCTAATTGCAACCATTTATCGCACTACGATTCCTCTATGCAACAAGTGAGGATTTTTTGATTATCTTGTTTGTAAATACTTCCTGCAATTATTTGATATCTTTGTGACTTAGTTACCTCCCCTTCCCTAATCCTGATTTGAGGGTTCTTGGGTCCAAATGTGAGAATAGGGACAATTGACTTTGCGCATTCAAGCACCACTTCAAGATTAAAAAAATATGCTTCTGGTAAGTCGTCCGCTATCCCTTGAGGGGCTTCTCCCGTAGTCAATCATGAGAGGTGATTGGCTCTAAGATGGGTCTTCCCTTTTCTGAATACCACTTCAAAATCATACTCTATTGATAGTAGAAACCATCATACCAATATTCCCGTGTTACAAGGCTTGTTGACTAGGTATAACAATGCTTGATGGTTTGTAAAAAATTTGAATTTGTTTGCCAATAGTTCTTCTGTAGGAACTATTCAAAGACATGACACATCAACCATTGAAAATTGACAGGTGCATTTGTAAGCTCAACTGGCATCACACAAGATGCAAATATGCCCCATTCTGTGGCAAAAGTTGTCTTGTGTTGGTCTTTAGGGGAAATGGCTACTTGGTTGTAGCTAGAGAATCCATCAAGGAAGCTATAGAATTCCTTGTTTGCTACTCACTCTAGTAGGTGTTCAGTGATAAGAAGTGGACAACTATATCTCGTAGTTGTTGCATTGACTTTTTTCAAGTTAATGCACACACATAACTTTCCGTTCTTTTTGGGCACTACCACAATGGGCGATACCATTTGGTATGCTCAATCTCATAGATATATCTGGCTTCTATCAAGCGATCTATCTCTTCCTTAATCTTGGTAGAGTAGTTATCCTTATAAGTGTATGGTTTTTATTTGGAAGGCTTGGCTTCTTGAGTCATGGGAATTCTATGGGAGCATATATCTGGGTTTACTCCTTTGAAATCCTTGTAGCTCCATGCAAACATGTCTCTATATTCTCTCAACAGAGCTATCAACTCTTCTTCTTCCTCTTATGTGAAGTCATGCCCAATATATGTGCATTTTTCCTTCCTCGACTATAACTACAACTTTCTTAGTTTTCTCTTGATTTTCATATGCTTCTCCTGTGCTTCTTTCTCTCTTAGACATTCTTACCATGATTCTTTGGTCTTTGATTTGATATTTCTTAAAGTTCTCTGGTACTTCCAATAAGGGTTCTTCTTCTTCTTGCATAGAAGATTTCTTTCTTTCCTTCTTCTGCTTATTCTCCTTGATCTCTAGGAGTGGTGTGAGCTGCTTATTTTGGTTATCCTCCCTTACCTTGGGGGTGTTGGCTTCTACAAAATAAAGGTATTCTTCTTCTTAAGAACAGAAGGGTTCCATGATGATGGACTCTTGATCTTTGTCGCTTTCCTTGTCTAGCTCTAGGATCATCACCGTACACTATTCTAAAATGGGCTCATCTTCCATGGGTTCTATCACAAAGATAGAGATATCATGGCCATCCTCATCATAGTGAGGAGTCCATTGTTCTTTGTTCATTTCCACGTCCATGGTGGCTAAGATCTCTACCCAACCACGAGGCTCAAATTCTTCGTCTGGAAATACTGTCAATGCATAGGCAGGATCTTGGAGGGTATGTGGGTGTCACTCATAGTCTAGGGTTCCGGCTTTTAATCTCTATTCTTCTTGTTTTGCTACTTTACACATCCATAAGTGAGTGTTCTCATGCAACCATGAAGGGTCTGATACTAGGGATTGAATTGACTCAGTTTCTTTTGGTGCTTTATGGATGGTATTCCACTATATTGGGGGTACATCGTGATGGGAATAGTCTTTGAGATTGACTTTGATAGTCACTCCTAGATGTTGCCAGTACAAAAGGTTGGTTTCGAGTCTTGTACAATTTGCAATTTCCGCATGAAAGGACGTGCTAAAATCATCTCGTACACGTGGTTCTTTCCAAACTCACAAATGGAAAAGGTGTGCTCAAACTCCAAACCACAAGTGGTGAGATTCATCCTTCCAACAAGCCGAAGGGTTTCTCGATATGATCATCAACCATTTGCAAGTTCATTCTTGTGGGTCTTAGGGCTGGCTTACCCCATCGTTTCCATAGGGAAGTGGCAGCAATGGCCACTCCAACACCTAATTCTAGGATTGCTTTGATGGTGTAGCCTTGATAGGAGATAGGCAACTAAGTGATTCCCTCTTCTCCTTTGCTCATATCTCCAATCCTTTCAATGGGTATTTCTGGTACTTTCTTGTGTGAATCTTCCTGAGAGTGGGAGTAGTTGTCTCTAGCAATTGGGTTGCAACATGCTTCCACAGCTTAGGTTTAACCTTCAAAAACTCTTCTAAAGTGAGATGACACTACACTTTAGTGTTCTTTATTACATTTGTATTCCTAGGAAGAACTGATTCTTCATTTCTTACTAATATGATGGGTGCTCTCATATTGATCGACTTTGTTTCCCAAGGATCGATGAAGTGAGGTAATTCTTGCAAAGAATTAGATTCAGAATTTGTTTGTTCACTAGGCTCCTCCTCCTCTTGTTCACCATATATAGACGGTATGTCATGTGGGAATTGTTCTTGGAGATCATCTATCTCTTGAATTGGTGGGAGTTTCTTACTCCAACTTCCATTTCTCTTCTTGAATTTCTCTCAAAAATCCTTGTGAGTACCTATATGGCGAAGATAGACTCTCCCAATTCGTAGTATTAGGCATGCACTTGCAACAAGGAAGGTGTAGTATCTTCCTGTGCTTTTGCGATAGAATAGGTCCTCTTAGGACCGTTCTTATCCATGTTAGAAATCAAGTGTTCTAATCTCTCTAGTCCTTGAAAGTGTAGCTTTGGTTTCACTAGGTTGCTCCAATTGACATACTGAGATGCTTTGAACATGGTCTAGGCCAATTCTACCATTTTCATGTAGAGCTTAGTTCTCTTGATTTTTAGGTCTACCTTGGGATGATTCTTACTTAATTCTCCCACTTAGGGTCCTTCTCTTAGTCTTGCTTGGTATGCTTTGAACATCATATCCAAATTCTTAGGTATAGGTTTGGCGAGAACAGATTCTCGTCTCAACGTCTGGTTTACCTGATTTGACTCTTGGGAGGCTAATTCTAAGTTTTTGGCTCTCATCTCCTTTAAGCTTCCTTCTAAGTCATTTATTTTCTTACTCCATTTTCTCTTAAGTCTTTCTCTGAATCCTTCCAAGGTCTGGTTTTCCTTCTGTTCGACTCTCCCACTTCACTACTCTTATCTATCTTGTCACGGTTTCTTTGTTGGTTTTGTAGCAATGCCTAGGCTCTCATCACAGCTTGGATAGGTACATAGGTTGGTGTGGATCCATTTGAAGTGCGCACAATGCCTATCACATTAATGGGGGTTACCTTAGAGGCATTGGCTGAGTTTTTAGGACATTCTTGTATGACATGTTCTTTACTGCAATTGAAAGAAAGACCTTGAAAGTTATAATATTGTGGTTGTCCCGCTGGTGGAGGACATGGGCACTCCCTTATATAATGGTCTCCTTGGCACCTAAAACATGGTCCCTTAGGGCCCTTTGGTCTTGTCTGTCTCAACTAGGGATGTGCATTGAGATTGGCATACATGAAATTAGGATAGTCTGGCTCCCAACTAGGTTCTATTGGTGGGCTCTCATATTGGTAAGTTTCCAAATGTTCGGGTGACTCGGTATAGTAGATAGGGGGGCTATCTACATGGGTGGAATAAAAAATATTGGAGTTAGGATCATTTTCTGTGATCAATGGGTATGAGGCTATTAATGTTGTACTAAGATTCTCTTTTGCAGCAGCACATTTAACAGAGATTACATTGGCTGGGGGTGGTGGCTTCTGACCTAGGACCAGTTGGTGTCTAGGTTGTGTCTGATATGATACCTGGTAGTTTTGTTGGGGCCGATAATGATGAGGTTCAGGGTTATATTAGCCACTGTATCTACTAGGCTATTGATATGCGTATGGGTAGTTCTATCTAACCACTTGCTTGTTGTATGGACAATCTTGTGTGGTGTGATAATAGGCAGTACTAGCTACTAAGGTTGCCTTGATGTTGTGTCATGTTCAGATAAGCATTTTCCATATGGTCACCTTTGGAAGTATAACAACACTTGACTGAGGTTATCTTGGGTGTCTGTTTTCTTGAGACTCCAATCTTCTGAGCTACCTTCTCTGCCAGGTCCTCTATGGAACTAGAGTGTTTAGAAGAAAAATGAGTAGAACTATTTGTGTCCATGTAGACCTTGGAGAGTTCCAGCTCGTCTCCTAATTTATCCTCAATGTCTATACATATCCTCACTCACTGCTCTAGTATTCGGGGTTCTTTCAGGTATACATATGATCATAGTTTAGAGCTTAATAGCCCGTCCAAAAGCAGAGATACTTATTTAGCCTGAGTGGGTAACTCCGACATATGACATCTCTCTATGTACTATATGAACCTACATCCAGCTAGTTTGATAGTCTCCTGAGGGGCTTGTTTGAAACTATGAATCAAAGAAGAAGTATTGTGCCTGATCCCACTTTTAGAGAACTCAGTGATAAATGATTCTAATAGGTGATGGATGTCTTTAAATTTTCTTTGCTTTAAAGGTTGGAACCAGGTTAAGGTAGTGTTTTTCAAGGTGAGTCCAAATGCATTATATTGGGTGAACGTGTCGTTCACTTTTTTTGCTTGTAGCACTTGCTTAAACTCAGCCATGTGGTCATAGGGATCTCTTGTTCCATCGAAATAGTTTTTCATGGATTTCACTAATTGGGTGGGTCTCAATAATCTTGGGCGCTTTCTCTAGGTAGATGAAATTCATCTCTACCACATTGGGGCCTCAATTCCCTTGGTCTCTCCATCCTATCTATTTCTACTACTAATCTGTTTCTTCCTATCATGTTAGCAAAACTCACTTTCAGACTCTCTTTGCCTTTTTCTCATTGAGAACCATGAGCTAGGGATGTTCCTGCTCCTTGGTCGATAAAGGCAACATTAGCTCGTGGTGGGGGGAAAAAGTAATTCACCCCTCCATGTAGAGGCGTGCCTCCCATGCTCAGATACCACTCCACCTCCTTAATTGTTGATCCACAGAAGGGGTAGGGTGATATGAAGATCATGAATGAGTGATGTGCATGAAGGTGAAGGTGATAAGCAAATTAATGCACACACATATACACACACACACACACACAAGGTAGAGGCTAGGGTAAACACAATGGCAAAAATTACCCTTGTATTACTCCATTAGCTCTTACAAAGATCTTAGTTCTCAGTTACTTACAATCTAACTTTCTCTAACTTCTCTAACCTCTCAAAATGAGCATTCTAGCTCTCTATAGCTCAGTGATGAGTAGCACCTCCTTTAATGTCAATCCGGGAAGACATGAGGATGGTATGAAGATGTCGAGCAAGTGAAGGCACAAGTGCGTGAGTGAGAAGCACACAAACATGCACACACATACACACACATGCGCACACAATGCAAGACAAAGAGTGAGAAGTAATGGAGTTCTTAGATTACTTTCCAAAAGCTCATACAAGTTCAATTCAATTACCAGCTAACCTCAAAAATGAGCTCTCTAGCTCTATTTATAGTTTTTGACTAGGTTTTGGCCTTGTCAGATCTAGTGTCCGGCCTAGTTAAAAATTAGGTTCTCTACCCTATTTGAAGGTTCAAACGGAGTCTAAAAAATGTGAAAACTGACAGGTAGATACTTCTAAAGCTCCTCAAGCTCAAGGACTCCTTGGCTTGCACAAAATGGAGCTACAAAAATAAGAAATGGTATTTACAATGATTGTTAGTGATGAAAATCACTATTTTTGTAGGGGTTTCTTCTAACATTTTGACATACATTTCTTGGAGCTCCCTACTTGCTCCTTCTTCTTGTGTGCCCAACTCCTTGATGCCTGAAAAATTGAAATGGCCTACTTGCCAGATCTTCTTTGACTACTGTGCCTGCCTGTGCTTTCTCTTCGTTCCGACTCCCTTCGTAGGCTTCCTTGTCTTGCAACTCCTTCAGTTCCTTGACTACTACCAACACCCCCCCCTCTCTCGCGTCTGTCGTCTCTGACAGACCCTTGTCTAGCTGTGGGTTGGACATAATATTGGATGACATCGGCAGCGAGGTGGTGTTCTTCTAATCTGAGCCCTCGTGCTAGATCTGTTAACAAAGCATCCCAATTCACTGGTCCTGGTACGTCCGGATGTGGAGGAGATGCGGCCCTCACATCTCCTCCACAGCAAATAAGTGGAGGAGATGTGAGGGCCTGGGTACAAATATTTCTGAGTGATATTCCCAGAATCCGGTTACGAACATCTCCTCGAATGTCTGTTTAAAGCAAGCTGGGAGGTACTTTATTCTGGCGTGCCAAGCATATATTACCTCTATTGATGGGGTGGTGCTCATGTCATATACCAGATCTTGGTTTCTTGTAAGAAATCCGACACCTGAGAAGTGGGGGTCTTTAATATTCTTGAATGTCCTGAATGTGATTAGCATTAATTCAAAGATTTTCATGCACATTTGGGCCATCACATCGGGGGTATTCCGTAGTCTAATGCTCCAGTGACGAATGGTAGAAATCATGTAATTCACAGTGGGAGGTCCTTGAGGAGGTGCAAGATAAACATAGTTTAACCACTTTGCACAACCTTTGATGTTCTTGACAGCAATTGTAAACTCTGGCCAGGTGCGCCTGCGGAAGACTGGAACATAACAAGGATTGTATTTAATAAAAAGTGGCATGTTAGTTCAAGTACGAACCATCTCTGGGTAGGTCTCAAGAAGACGGATCCTCCAGGTGGGTTGATGAATGGATCCTTTCTTAGCACTTTTTGGGATATCATCTGGCCCAAATTGTGTGGCGAAAGTTGGAGGTTTGCCACATCTGCGTTGAATCTCTGTGTTGTAATCTGCAAGGACTACACAATATGGCATGTATTGATCGTCGTTGGTGCCGATCCATCTATGATGAGACATGCTGCGGAAATATTCTGACTTTATGATGGTGTCTTCTAATTTTGCCATTGATTGGATTTGAATTGCCACTCGATCTTCATGGGTTGTTGTTGTTTTCTCTAATGTCTAGAGCCATTCAGGTACTTCAACTTCTAAGGTATCCATTCCTTCTGAGGTCTGTGCACCACCTGGCATCGGCATAGGAACATATGGTTCCTCATATGTTTCGTCCACCTCAATGGGTACCAAGTCCTCAGGCTCTGGTTCTACGACTAGAGAGGGCTGCCTTTCATATTCCAGTAACTTTTTCTGCAGCTCCGCCACCTGTTCTGTCAATGCCTTTACTTCCTCTGAAGTCGAGGTTGTTTCTATGACTTTGGGTTGCACCTCTTGTTCCCTGAGCTGAATACACAGTTCAACCCGTTCCCTTTCTAAATCATCATGTGCTTCTAATAAATCCGCATAGCTTTCCAAGATGGTTTTCATGGTTTCTGAGGGAACTGCTTTGAAATGTTCTCGGTCGATTTCATGGGGAGAGCCTTCCATGGCAGTTTCCAGGTTTTCTTCGTTTTGTTTCTGCAAATGTTTGTTTTCTTCAAGGGCTGTAGCCATGTGTTTTCAGAGTAGAGTTAAATTTCGCTGGACTCTCAGGTTATCTGTTTGGTAAACCTCCAGTAAGGCTTCGAGTTGTTTGACACCTGAATCTTGTGATGGTTGGGGTGTCTCTAGGAGGGTTTGATGAGCTTGCTCGAGCGTGGTGTAGCGTTGGTTGAGGTCTGCATTTTCTTCTTCTAACCTTGTAAGCCGTCTTTGTAGTTGTTGATGATTCGTCGTCAGCTGATGATGACGGTCTTCTAGAGCCTGGTACTCACTCTGAAGTTGATACACGCATTGATGTAATGCTATGAATATACTATTTACATTAAACGATGCAGGGAAAGATGAAGATGCAAGGGGGATGGGAAAGGGGAAGGGAGTTGTGAATGCTGTGGATTCAAGTGGTGAGGTAGGTGGAGGGGATAGGGGAGATTGAGGTTGTGTGGGGGGTGGGAGTGGTGCTCTGGCTGGTGATGTCTCCATTGTGTCGAATGTGTGTGTGACTATAAAGATGGGAACAGTGGGTGGGGTGGATGTGATATTTGTGAAGAGTGTTGTGTAGGTGGGCATGGTAACTCCTCCGAATTGGATGCCGGGGGAGACAGGAATTCCCATGACGACTGTGGTAATGGCAGAAATAGGTGTGCTAGTGCCAGGTGGTGAGGTGACATGTGTATTGAGAGGTGAGATGGGTGGTGAGAGTGGTTCCTCCTGGTGTTCTTCTGTTTGTGTGGTGCCTCCTGGTTCTGATACATTGATGTGTATTTGTTTGCCAGATCGCATGGGACGGGTAGGCACTCGCTTCTCAGATCGATGAATATAAGTCATGGCTGCATGAACAGCCTCATCTAAGCCCACTGTGTCAGCGTGCAGGTTCATTGATTCGATGAACATATCATCCACACCTTCCTCGGCTAACATTTGGCTCATGATCATCTTTCCTGTTTCTAGCAACAGCTTGTGTTGCTCCTGGACTCGCTTCATGGTTTCATATAATCTTTTTATTTGTGCCAAGTATGTCGGGGCACTTGCTAGTTCTGAAAGTTCTTCATATTCTTGATCATACTCTTCGTGTGCCTCTTGTTCTTCTGTCTCGTCTTCATCGTCTTCTATTTCTACTACTCCTGGTTGGGTCGGGGCTGAAGTGGTAGTCGGGGGTTGTTGTCCTTGGGTTTGCTTTGCTTCTATCTCCAGGTTAGCTTCATTGATCAATCGGGCGATTTCTTCATCTGTTAGATCAGCAAGGGTATAACCTTGAGGGAACTCCAAGTCTGCTGGAATAGGAGGGAACACCAGGTTGGGTCCCTCTGCACTTGGTCTGGGTAGGCGAATGGTGAATGGTCGGACACGCCTCGTTTGTGGGGGGGTCACCTCTGGTGTGGTAGTGGCTCCCCTTGGTTGAGCGCACGGTAACTAAACTCCTCCTCTCATCTTCTTCGATGGAGGATCCGCTGTTGATAGTCGTCTCTAGAACTCTTGAGCCCTGGACCATACTAGTGCTCTTTGAATGGGCACGTCGTACGCTAAGCACCTATAAATTATTCTTGTCAAGGCACAACACCCATGAAGCACATTCTTCTGTTTCTTATTCCACCGTTGATGGGCTAGGTGGATCTGATCTATGATCCAGCGCGGTATGTTGATGGTGAGGTTCTCTGTCTCTGCCAAGTACAAGCTGAACCATATCTTCTTTGGTGGCATGGTGAATCGTTCTTGGGCGGGAAAGGCAAAATGCTGCATGATAGTTCGTAGGTGTAGAGCAATGGTAGGTGTCATTGCTACCATGTCCTTCAGTTTGTTGAGCTCCTTATGCTTCATCCTGCCTGGAACCATTGTTTCTTTCTCAGTGGGAATATGCATTCCTTGCATGTTCAATGCTGCCCGTACCAAATTGAGGGTCAGTTTGAATCTCTTGAGTTCGTGGCCCGGCAATAGTGAGGGTAGCACAAAAGTACTATCGCCTCCCTTGGCCCTGCTAGGAGTGATGGTATTGATGCAGTAGGAGCAGCGAAGAAAATCTGGCTTAGGCAAATGTGCTCTAAAGTAATTATCCAATCCCACTTTGGTCCAAACGGATCGCATTACTTCTGCATTCTGATAGTTTTCAAATTCGCGAGTGAAAAAATGATAACGTCCCCATTTGCCATTGAACTCAATTTTTGCTTCCCAGAAGTAGGTGCCATCACCCAATGGCCCTGCGACATCACTAAACCAATGAGCGTGTTTCCCCACTTGAGAAGTGTGTCCCTGAGGAGGGTCCTGAATCGGGAGAACATGCACTGCTTGAAGTTCTTGGGGCCTTTCGGTGAGTGGTGGTTCCAGGAGAAGGGTTTCAATGTCCACAATCTGTGCGCTAGACCCTACCTGGGAACTGGTGCCTCCTGCTTCTGCCATCGTTATTGCTTGCTTGCTGATTCTGTGAGAATATAGATCATGCGTTAATATTGTAATGGACAAGATAGAACACTTTTTGTCCCCATTACAACATTATCGTGATGTGAGTAATGGGTCGGTGGGTCAGTGAGTGCACGATGACTGTGTGTGTAGTTAATGAATGGATAGTCCTACGAGCTAGATGGATAGATGCAGTGTGTGAGTAATGTAGTTAGCAAGTGGAGATGAATTTAAAGATGGGGTCGGGGGGTTTATTACAAGTCTTAGGTTGCCAAACACAATGGATGGCTTTCGGTTTTGGTTTTGTGGAAACTCTGGAGGGTTTTATGAGTAATTCTGCTTGGGGATGATGCATTTTTGGGACCCATTTACAAGTGAGTCTATGCGTGCTTCTGGGCAACTGTGTGTTTGTGCATATTAAACAAGAGTGGGTAACGGCTCCTTGAGTGAGTGAACCCTGTCGTATATGATGTGATTCGTGCGGGACTAGTTGAGCCCGCAAGCAAGCCTTAGGCACCCAAATTTGTCTTGATTGTGGGCCAGCCTTCATCGATTGCTTGGGTACCCAAATAGATTCCACTTTCTCAAAAGAAGTTTTGGACATCTTCTTATTAGTATCGTGTCGTTGATTACTAATAGGAAGTTGAGATGATTGTTGTCGCTTGATTGTAATAGGCCGCTCGCCTTTTCGCACCCACAATTGTTTCAATGGCTGAGTCATTCTGCTTCGCACGTTCTTTTGGCCTCCCACATAGGTAGTCTTTAGTAACTGATTTGCCTTTGGTTGCTACCTCCCTCCGGCCTTTGGAAAAGAAGGAAATTCCGTCGAGGCCTCGACTTCTTTATTGAGATCTCCATTCCTCTGCATCACATAGCTTTGGACAAGAACAACATGGTCAACTTCATGTGTACCCCTAGAAGGACCAAGAGTCTGTGCCTTTCCTAGTTCCTTGCGTGCTCCATTATCTAACTCAACTGTAATCCGACTTTGTTTTACCCATACCTAAAGAAGTCCACTTCTTAGGTTTAAGTTGACTGCATGGTCATAGATCCAGTCTTGACCCAAGACCAGAGGCTCAGTAAGATCCTCATCTTGACACACTAGTACCTTAACTGTCATTCGAACATCTTGAATGGAGAGGGGAAGTTCCACCTCGCCCATGCAAGGGGTTTCCACACCTCCCAATCCTATGAGATATGCTTCTATAGGATTGACTGTTAATTTCAATTCTCGACAGTAAGAAAGTCTCACCGCACTAGTGGCTGCACCTGAGTCAATTAATGCTCACACAATTTTTGCACTAACTCCTTGTCCTATCTCTAAAGTCACAAAAGGACGTCGATCTATTATCCTTTGGGAACTTGTTCCTGAGACTTCACACATTGCCACATGATATCCTGGATCCTCATAGGCACCTGTCCTGGGTTGATCCCTACCCTGCCATCTCAACTTCATCCTTCTGATGCGTTCTAAAGCTTCTGCTTGAGCTTCTGCTTGAGCTTCTGCTTGAGCTTTTTCTCGAACTCGTTTTTCTTCTTCTTTGCGTTTCTTAGCAGTGTTGAGTCGACTGAGCATTTCTTCTGTGAGAGGTTCCTGATACAGCTTGACTCTGCACCCGCTGATGTAGCTCGGGAGAATATTGCCTTCTAAAGTGGCCAGTTGTACTGCTCCACTAGTCGAAATCCTGGTTATGATCATGGGTTCGTAACCACGTTTTTCTAGCTTTCTTGCATGTTGTTTTAGAGTATATACCAACACTAAGTCTCCGACCTTTAATCCTTTATCCTTAACATGGGCATCAAAGTACGCCTTCTGTCGTTTCTTAGCTGCATATATTCCGGCTGCAGCTTGTTGGTGCAGATCAATCACCAATTGAATGTTTGAAGACTAAAAGATGAAGAATGAGATCATTTCTTGAAGCTTGGAAGGAAGATACATTCAGAGTATGTGAGGAATGTACACATATGTACATAGTTCACTTAGATCTTTGGTTAGTCATAGACTTGTACAAATTTATCTATAAATACCTTGAAAATGTCGAGGCGTGATATGAGAGTTTATGTATGAGTAGATAGAAGTCAAGAATGAGGAAGAGAGATGTCATTAGACATGTGAAAAGTTAGTTGAGTTTCCTCTCATCACTCAACTGTAACTTTCTGAGAAAATGGAAGAAATATTGCGCCCGATCTTTCCGTGTCTGTTCCTTCTGTGGTAAGTCATTTGTGAAATCCTTTTGAGGATATCTAAGTTGATAGTTGATGAGTCTTTGATCAGAGTTTCAGAGTCTAATTGTAAACAGGTTAGGAGAATTGTGTGTAGGAACATTCATATGTGTTGAGTGTTCACAGTTCTCAGAAACAGGCGCAAATTTCGATCTTAATCTTTTGGTCTGTTCTCACTCCACAGTTTAAAGTTTTGTGCAAGTAAGCACTTAATCTTTAAGTTGGAAGGTAAGCTATTCTTGGCTAGAAGCATTTGCTTAAACGGGTTTCATACTCAGAGAACTGAAGTTAAGAAGTTAGGGGTGTCAAATCGACTTCTCAGAAGTACTGATTTAGACATAGGTAACTTGTGAAGTTGATTTCTCAAGTTATACTAAACCTTTTGAAGAAATTTAACTTGGAGGAGATGCGCAATCTCTAGGCGACACTCCATACAAAATTTCATAGAAAACTTTAAAGATTTGATAAGTCAATGAGAAGAAATTGTGCAGCAGACTTTCTGTGTTTCATCTTCTTCACAGAATTTTCAAGGATTTGATAATTTGGAGATTGGACCTCTAATTTGGTAAAGGTTTTGACTTACTCTTGGTATAGAGGTGCTCTAATCACAAGATTAGGTTGTTCTTTTGGGAGATTAACACTCTCCATCAGTGGTATCAGAGCAGGAGACATCAAAATCAAGGAAAGGAGGATCCCGACTGCTGCAGATTCAAGAATTTCAACAATTGAAGAGCTAGAAGGTGAAAGTTTGAAGGCAAAGCTTGAGGAGCAGACCATATGACATCAAGAAGGACAAAAGGAGTCTAATTCGAAGTAAAGGTACACATATTGTTCATAAAGGTTGAAGTTTTCAATACACAGGAGGACACAAGATGGGAGATTCTCTTCAGATAGAGAAATTAGATAGGGAAAACTATCCTGCATGGTCAATGAGGATGGAAGCTCATCTTATGAGCAAAGATTTAATAGCCTACATCACAGGTGAAGAGGAGAAGCCAAGTTTCAGAGATCCTAGTGTTCCAACTAGGGAAGAGATAGCAGATTTGAAAAATTGGATGAAGAAAGATGCTCAAGCTAGGAGCATTATATATATGGCAGTCAATGATTACTTGTTGCCTCATATTCGAGGTCTTGAAAGTGCAACTGATATTTGGAATGCTTTGGAGGAGCATTTCCAGAATACTACAAAGTCAAGGAAGGCATCCTTATGGGCAGAGTTTACAACCTTCAAGAAGAAGGCTTCTCAATCCATTTCAGACTATGTAACAAGGATGAAAGATATTGCAGATGCATTAGGAGCTGTTGATGAAGACATTGAGGAGGATAAATTGGTAAGGCAAATCCTTACAGGTTTGAGAGGTGATGACAAATGGAAGCCATTCATTTTGTCTACAGAATTATCACTTGATCATTTCACTCCTGATTTAAATCAATTGCTAGGTCATATGCTAACATTTGAGCAGGATGTTAAAGGAGACAGTGACAAGAGTGCAGGTCATGCAATGTACTCAAAGGACAAGAAAAAGAATAGCAAAGGAAAGCAACAAGCAGGTGAAGATGAAGGAACAACTAGTCAAGCCAACTTCCTAAGAGGAAGAGGAGGTAGCAAAGGAAGAGGAAGAGGCAGGAATAACAAAGATGGAGGCAAAGCTTGCTGGATTTGTGGTAAGACAAATCACTTGGCTAATGATTGTTGGCATAATACTCAGAATAATAATGGATACAGTCAAAACTATAATGCAAGAGGAAGAGGTGGCAGAAATCAAAGAGGTAATTTCAGAGGAAGAGGTGGTAGGAGTTATTTTGGAAGAAATGCAGGTAGAGGATTCCAAAGTCAACAATACAACAACACCTACTACAATTATGCTTCAGATCAAAAGGAAGATTCAACATTGATAATGAATGCAACTTGTGAAAGGCAGAGTGAAGATCAAAGAGTCTTCTACATTGACTCAGGGTGTAGCAACCACTTGAGTGGTAACATATCTTTGATGACTGATTTGGAGAATAAGGTGTTTAATCATGTTGTTCAAACAGGTGACAACACAAAGCACAATGTGAAGTCAATTGGATCAGTGAAGGCCAAGGATGGTAGCACCTTATTGAGTAAGGTCTTGTATGTTCCTACAATTCCTAAGAATTTGATAAGTGTAGGACAAATTGTGGAAAAAGGTTATGAAGTAAGATTCACTAATGATGGAGTATATGTGGAAGACCCTAGTCAAGGGTATAAACAGATTGTTTCAGGGAAGAAAGAAGGAAGACTATTTACATTGAAGATTCAAGGCAATATTGGTCATGCTATGTTCACATATGGAGGACATAAGATCTCTGAGTTAGATCTTTGGCACAAGAGGCTTGGACATTTCAATGAAAGAGGTATTAAAGACATGATTAATAATGGTTCAGTGCTTGGTTTGCCTAATGTTGCAGGTCAACATATGACATACAGATGTGAGGCATGTCAATTAGGTAAGGCTCATAAGTCTTCCTACTCCAAGCATGGTTTTATGTACTCAGAGAAGCTTGAGTTGGTACACACAGATGTGTGGGGACCATCAAAGGATTACAGTATAAATGGGTCAAGGTATTATGTGATTTATGTGGATGATGCTACTAGATGGATCACTATTTATGTGATTAAAGATAAGTCAGAGGTGTTTAATACATTTAAACACTATCATGCATATGCAGAAAGGATTACAGGACACAAGTTGAAAAGACTAAGGTCAGATGGAGGGGGAGAGTATTTCTCTAATGAGTTCAATGATTATTTGTGGAATGCAGGTATAAAAAGGGAAGTTACTTGCAGGTACTCTCCTCAACAAAATGGTGTGGCAGAGAGAAGAAATAGAATACTTGTTGAGTTTGCAAGATCCATGATGAAGGAGAAGAATTGCCCTAATTATTTGTGGGCTGAGGCTGTGAATACAGCTACTTATTTGGTCAATAGGTTACCATGTAAAGCCTTGCAGGGTATGACACCATATGAGGCTTGGTGGGGTAAGAGACCTACCTTGGATCATTGCAGAGTTTTTGGATGTGTGGCATATGCATATGTGCCATCACAATTAAGGCACAAGTTGGAGCCTAAAGCTGAAAAATATGTTTTCATTGGTTATGATGATAAGCAGATGGGTTATAGATTGTGGAATCCATCTACAAAACAATTCATGGTTTCTAAAGATGTTACATTTGATGAGCAAAGCACTTGGTATGCAGGTACAATCAATATCAATACAGGTGATGAGGAAGAAGTGAGCCAAAGGAAAGGTAAATCAAAGGTTCAAATATTTGATGAGCAAGAGAATAATGAAGTGCAGGTTGAAGTGGAAGATACACCAAGATTTGATCCTGAACATGAAGAACCAGAAACCTCAAGAAGTGGAGAACTTAGGAGGTCTACAAGGAACAAATGGCAACCTACAAGGTATAGCTATGATACTTCATTTCTAGCTACCAAAGATTATGCCTACATGATTAAAACAGATGAAGACCCTTCTACATATGAAGAGGCAAAAGGTAAGGAAAAATGGGAGAAAGCTATGCAGGAAGAATATGATGCATTATTGGAAAATCAAACTTGGGATTTGGTTCCTAAACCAAATAGTCAGAAGATCATTGGATGTAAGTGGGTTTACAAAACTAAGAGGTTTGCAGATGGAAGTGTGTCTAGATACAAAGCTAGACTTGTTGTCAAAGGGTTTGCTCAGACTTATGGTGTTGACTATGATGAGACTTATAGTCCTGTGGCAAAGATGACAACCATCAGGACACTTATAGCTATTGCTGCATGCAAAGGTTGGAAGTTATGTCAACTTGATGTGAAAAATGCTTTTCTGAATGGTTATATTTCAGATGATGTGTTCATGGAGCAACCTCAAGGGTTCAAAGATAAAAGATACCCAGATTATGTGTGTAAGCTCAAGAGAGCTTTGTATGGCTTGAAGCAGGCCCCAAGGGCATGGAACTATAGACTTGTAAAGTTCTTGAAAGAACTTGGATTTCAGGTGTCTAAAGCAGATAGTAGCTTGCTTGTCAAAGCAAGTGATAATGGTTTCATATACATGTGCATATATGTTGATGATATAATCCTTACAGGTACAGATGAAGAAGGAATACAAAGACTAAAGAAGCAGATGGAAAAGGAGTTCAAAATAAGTGACTTGGGAGACTTGTCATACTTCTTGGGCATGGAAATTACATATACTCAACATGGAGTATTTGTGACCCAAGAAAGGTATTTGAAGAACTTGTTAATCAAGTTTAAAATGGATGATTGCAGGGTAGCACCTACACCAATGGAGGTGAATCACAAACTGAGTAAGTTTGGAGGTGAAGAGTTCAAGGACATGAGACAATATCAGAGTTTGGTTGGTAGTCTTATCTATGCTACTTTAACTAGACCTGATTTATCATATGCAGTAGGGGTTTTGTCTCAATTTATGCATTGCCCAAGGAAAGAACATTGGATTGCAGGTCAAAGAGTGTTGAGGTACATTAAGGGTACACTCAATGAAGGTTTGTATTATGGTTTTACCTCAGATACAAATATCAAAATCTATAGTGATGCAGATTGGGCAGGTAATCCAGATGATAGAAGATCTACTTTTGGATACATGTGTTATGTGGGAGATAAACTTATCTCATGGTGTTCTAAGAAGCAACATACAGTTGCTTTGTCTTCTACATAAGCAGAATACAAAGGCATGGTTGAAGCTGCAAAGGAAGTGATTTGGCTCAAGACCTTAATGAAGAGTCTTGACATTGTGCATGGGATACCAATTATATTTGGAGATAACATGAGTTCATTGTACTTAGCTGCTAATCCTGTTTTCCATGCCAGGACTAAACACATTGAGATTCAGTATCACTTTCTAAGAGAGAAAGTGATGGAAAAGGAGATTGAAATCATTCATACTTCAACTAAAGATCAGATAGCTGATATGCTTACAAAGAGCTTGGATGGACCAAAGCTACAGAAGTTTAAAGACATGGCAGGTATAAAGAAGAGAGGAGAAACCTCAATTGATGATTGAGGGGGAGCTGTTGGTGCAGATCAATCACCAATTGAATGTTTGAAGACTAAAAGATGAAGAATGAGATCATTTCTTGAAGCTTGGAAGGAAGATACATTCAGAGTATGTGAGGAATGTACACATATGTACATAGTTCACTTAGATCTTTGGTTAGTCATAGACTTGTACAAATTTATCTATAAATACCTTGAAAATGTCGAGGCGTGATATGAGAGTTTATGTATGAGTAGATAGAAGTCAAGAATGAGGAAGAGAGATGTCATTAGACATGTGAAAAGTTAGTTGAGTTTCCTCTCATCACTCAACTGTAACTTTCTGAGAAAATGGAAGAAATATTGCGCCCGATCTTTCCATGTCTGTTCCTTCTGTGGTAAGTCATTTGTGAAATCCTTTTGAGGATATCTAAGTTGATAGTTGATGAGTCTTTGATCAGAGTTTCAGAGTCTAATTGTAAACAGGTTAGGAGAATTGTGTGTAGGAACATTCATATGTGTTGAGTGTTCACAGTTCTCAGAAACAGGCGCAAATTTCGATCTTAATCTTTTGGTCTGTTCTCACTCCACAGTTTAAAGTTTTGTGCAAGTAAGCACTTAATCTTTAAGTTGGAAGGTAAGCTATTCTTGGCTAGAAGCATTTGCTTAAACGGGTTTCATACTCAGAGAACTGAAGTTAAGAAGTTAGGGGTGTCAAATCGACTTCTCAGAAGTACTGATTTAGACATAGGTAACTTGTGAAGTTGATTTCTCAAGTTATACTAAACCTTTTGAAGAAATTTAACTTGGAGGAGATGCGCAATCTCTAGGCGACACTCCATACAAAATTTCATAGAAAACTTTAAAGATTTGATAAGTCAATGAGAAGAAATTGTGCAGCAGACTTTCTGTGTTTCATCTTCTTCACAGAATTTTCAAGGATTTGATAATTTGGAGATTGGACCTCTAATTTGGTAAAGGTTTTGACTTACTCTTGGTATAGAGGTGCTCTAATCACAAGAGTAGGTTGTTCTTTTGGGAGATTAACACTCTCCATCACAGCTCTTAGTCTAGTCTCACCTAATCGTTCAAGGTCAAAAATTCTCGAAGAGAGTTCATGGCCCGTCCACTCATGCTCCTATGCTACTCTCAATGTGGGAATCAAGAAGTCCAAAGGTAGCACCGCATTTTGGCCAAATACCATCTGAAAGGGTGTGGCTTGGAGTACCGTTTTATAGGCCACTCGGTATGCCCAAACAGCATGGTGTAGCTATTTGTCCCAATCAGAGCGTTTATTATTTACCAATTTGGTAAGCACATTGCATAGAACCTTGTTGGTGCTTTCGGCCTGGCCATTAGCTTGTGGGTGATAGGGGGCAGACTTCTTATGTACTACCAAGAACTCTTGGAGAAGATTTTCAATAACTTCATTCAAGAAGTGAGTGCCTCTATCACTTACCAGCTCTATAGGTAGCCCGTATCTAGTGAACACATTCTCAAATAGGAACTCAGCAGTAGCATCGTTCTTTGTCATAGCTTTTACCTCTACCCACTTTGTTAGATAGTCTGTCGCAACAATGATGTATTCAGCATGTGAACCCTTGGCTGGGGGGTTGATAGGACCTACAAAGTCTACTCCCCACTTAGAGAATGCACGTCCACCCATCATAGGTTTCAGTGGCATCTCATCTTTGCGTATAGGGTACTGAGTTCTCTGACAAACATCACACCGTTTCACATAGGTATGTGCATCCATGTGAAGGGTCGGCCACCAGAAACCCGCAAATAGGATTGCCTTGATCACCCGATCTGGTCCAAAGTGTCCTCCTGCTACACCTTGGTGAGCAGTTTCCAAGATCTTGAGATATTCACTTTCATGGACACAGTCTCAGGTAACCATCTTTACCACGCTTGTACAAATTATCACCGACAAGTGAGTACTCTAAGGCTTCTTGCTCTAAACTTCTTTTCCTAGCCAGAGTCATGTCTGGAGGGAATGTTTTCCTCCTCAGGAAGGATACTAATGGTTCACTCCAATCTGGCACTATGGATACTTGATAAAGAGTGGCATGTTCCACAGGTGGTTTAGTGCGGCAGATTGGGCATTCCTTGCATAACTTTTGGACATCAGCTTCCATAGTCGGTCAATGCACTCCGAGTCTCTTTAGTGTTTGTAGGGTTTGTTGTTTTGAGTAGTGTTGCTCTAATGCACCTTCATGTGCCAATTGCAACCATTTATCGTACTCATCTTCTTCCACACAACAAGCCAATATCTCTTGATCTGTGTGCTTGTACATACTACCTGCCATGATGTGATACTTTTGGGCTTTTACTACCTCTCTATCCTGTATGTTTATTACTGGGTGGTTAGGCCCGTATGTCAATACTGGCACTAATGGCTTAGCCCACTGCGGTACAACTTCCAAGTTAAACAAGTAAGCATCAGGAAGGTCATCAGATACTCCTTGTGTGGCTTCTCCCGATGTGAGCCTAGAGAGATGGTCTGCTCTCAGGTGAGTTCTGCCTTTCCTCACTACTACCTCAAAGTCACATTCCATTAGTAAGAGAAACCATCTTACTAATCTGCCTGTATTGCATGGCTTGTTCACGAGATATAGTAGTGTCTGATGGTCAGTAAAAAATTTAAACTTATTTGCAAGCAAATAATGTCTAAACTTTTTAACTGCATATACCATGCCTAATCCTTCTCGTTTGGTGGTTGTATAGTTCCGTTCAGCAGCATTCAATTGTCTACTCGCATAGGCAATTGGAAGGTCCATATTACCTTCACCTGTAGGCTGCGCAAGTACACACCCAATAGCATAATTGGATACGTCAACATGAACATGGAAAGGCTTATTCCAATCGGGTGTGGTCAAGATTGGTGCATAACATAATCGCCGTTTAAGCTCATTGAAGGAATTCTCACATTCCTCGGTCTACTCAAAATTAGTCAAAAGTCCATACAGAGGCTTTGCTATGATGGCATACATGTGTATAAACCGTCGGTAATACCCACAATGCCCCATGAAAGCTTGTACTTCCTTGACATTCTTTGGCTTAGGTAACTCGGCTATAGCTCTCACTTTCTCTTCATCAGTGGATATGCCATTCTTTGACACTATGTGTCCTAGAATCTTGCCTTGCCTGACCATAAAAACGCACTTTTCTGGATTCAGGCAGACTTGATATTCTCTGCATTTGTCAAAGATTTGTTTGAGTTTTGGTATATGTGTCTGTCTAATGTTGGAATGAGCACAGAGGTCATCAACATAGACTTCCAAATTCTTCCTTAAGAACTCTTTAAACACATGGCACATCAGTCTCTGAAAGGTTGCAGGAGCATTGGTAAGCCCAAATGGCATTACCCGAAAGGCAAATATACCCCACTCTGTGGCAAAAGCCGTCTTATGCTGATCTTCTGGAGCTATGGCTACTTCATTGTAGCCCGAAAATCCATCAAGGAAGCTGTACACCTCCTTGCCTGCTACCCTTTCTAAGAGATGTTCAGTGATAGGAAGCGGATAATTATCTCTGATAGTGGCTGCGTTAACCTTCTTCAAGTTAATGCACACTCGTAATTTGCCGTTCTTCTTGGGCACCACTACAATGGGGGATACCCATTCAGTGTGCTCAATTTCATAGATGAATCCAGCTTCTACCAGTCTATCTATCTCCTCTTTGATCTTAGCAGCATAATTATCATTATATGTGTATGGCTTTTGCTTAGAAGGTTTGGCATCTGAGGTCATGGGGATAGTGTGTGAGCATATGTCAGGGTCCACCCCTTTCAAATCCTTGTAACTCCAAGCGAATACATCTCTGTATTCTCTTAGCAAGGCTATTAGCTCTTGTTCTTCCTCTTCCGTCGGGTCATGTCCTATATAAGTACTGTAGGGAGAGATGGTTGGATGCACTCAAGAGATTGAGTTGGTGCTACTAAACCTGCTTCACACCAGCCCTCCTTTGATTCCAGATATGCTTAGTACACTCCTTGAGCTTCCAAATGATACCAAAATATGCTATATGTACTTTGGAAAAGGTTTGAGTAATGGCTTGATCAAAACAGACAAGTTTGTAAATCACAAGACTTGAAAACTTTATATTTTTGTCTTGATACCTGCTCAGAGTTTTGCTCAGTGTGACCAGCACACTTACAATTGATCTAATTCCTTCTGGACATATTAAATTAGCTTAACAAGCTACCATTTGCAAGTGGAATGAGAAGAAATGATAAACTATACTCTGAGAAATTACTTTAGCAAACTTAGAGTCACCCCCGACTTTTTAGGAGCTCTGCAGAAAGAATACCAGAGGGCAGTTCGATGGAGATTTCTCGAAAATGGCTGAACCAAACTTCTTCAAACTTTGTAGTCTTGTAGAATGCTTTGAGCTGGATCTACCAAGCTTTGAATCACTTGATTTGGTTCAGTAGATCCTGAGATATTCCTCTTTGAAGTTGACAGACTTGAAGATGATGACTCAGAGAAAACTAGAGATGATTAATGTAAAGATATGTATTAATTCACATTGATATACATTCCCATTGACATGATAATCATTGCCAAATGGTACTCAGAGGTGTAGGCTATGAAGAAGTCCTTACACACTCAAGTGTTGCTACAGAATTACCTCGGGATCTGAGCTGAAGTATCCGCGACTTTTGACTTGTAGCTTTTATAGAAGTTAAGTGAGATTTTGAGTTTGAATTCAAATTCAAATCTCCTATGATCACTCCACTAAATGTAGGGAGATATTCTCTCCATTAATCAACTAACTTTTTTCCACGAATCTATCAAGTAGGTGTGATTACATGAGATGCCAAGTCATATAGACTTTTACAATGGGTAAAGAAGTAAGAACTTATAAGCATAAGTTCACATGGTCCTTTCTTCAAGAGAATTAAACTTCCAAGGTTTCAAACCAAGTTTCCAAGGTTTCAAGCCAAGTGTGAAGGCTTGAAATGCACCAACAGCTCCCCCTCAAGCCAAACACTTTGGCTTAAGTCTTCATCTTTAATCTTCCATTACATCCTACAATCCAATCATGGATTTGAATCTGCATAGCTTGTTTCCATCCAATGCTTTAGTGAGTAAATCTGCACATTGCATATTAGTAGACACATATGTCAATTGAATCTCTTTGCTTAGTAACTTCTCCCTCACATAGTGGTAATGAACCTCTATGTGTTTGGTTCTAGCATGATATATTGGATTAGCTGCAAGGTGAAGAGGCTAGTGTTATCTCCAAATATGATTGGAGGTCTAGTGTATAGACCTAACTCTGTATACAAGAGCTTCAACCAGATAGCTTCTTGAGTGGCATTTGCAAGCCCTCTATACTCTGCTTCAGTGGATGACAATGCTACTGTAGGTTGCTTCTTGGATGACCAAGAAATAAGTTTATCTCCTGCAAAACAAATGTATCCTGATGTGCTTCTCCTATCATCCTTGCATCCTGCCCAATCTGCATCTGAGTATACTTTAATGTCAATATCTGATGTATAAGGAAAGTACAAACCATGGCTTTGAGTTCCTTTGAGATACTTCAAGATTTTCTTTGCTGCCTCTAGATGAGGTACCCTTGGTTTGTGCATGAATTGGCTTAGCACACTAACTCCATATGCTATGTCAATTCTTGTCAAGGTAGCATAATTCAAACTACCTACCATACTTTGATATCCTGTGATGTCTTGAACTTCTTCCCCTTCATGAGCACTTAGCTTTAGGTTGACCTCCATTGGAGTAGTTGAGTCTTTAGCATCCTGCAAGCCAAACTTCTTGACCATATCCTGTATATACTTCTTTTGAGTGATATATATACCTGAGTTGGTGTAGACTAACTCAAGACCTAAGAAATACTTCAATAATCCAAGATCATTTATCTTGAATTCTTTCATCATCTGTCCTTTGATGTGTCTAATCCCATTGACATCATTGCCTGTAATGATGATGTCATCAACATAAACACACAAGTATATTACCTCTGTACTACTTCTCTTTATAAATAGAGAAGTGTCAGCTTTGCTCATCACAAATCCTTGGTCTTGGAGATAGGTTGTCAACCTGTAATTCCATGCTCTAGGTGCCTGCTTCAAACCATATAGAGACTTCTTCAATTTACAAACATAATTTACCTTCTTTGGGTCTTCATAGCCAGGTGGTTGTGACATGTAGACTTCTTCAGATATCCATCCATTCAAGAAAGCATTCTTGACATCTAATTGGTACATGTTCCAATTCTTGGATGCAGCTACACTCACCAATATTCTGATAGTTGGCATCTTAGCCACAGGAGAAAATGTCTCCTCATAATCAATGCCTTGAGTTTGTGCAAAACCCTTGGCTACCAACCTAGCTTTGTACCTGTTGATTGTTCCATCTGAATTTCTCTTTAGCTTGTAGATCCATTTGGATCCTATCACCTTCATAGAGTCCTTCTTAGGTACCAAGTCCCAAGTATCACTCTCCTTGAGAGCTTCCATTTCTTCATCCATAGCTCCTTTCCACTCTGGTTTGATGATTGCTTCTTCATAAGTACCTGGTTCTTCATTCAACAAATCCTTTGCAAGATATACATAATGTTTAGTTACAAGTGATGTGTCATACCCAAATCTGATAGGCTTCTTCTTTTCTCTCTGAGATCTCCTCATTGCTTGAGTTGAGGATTCTGGTGTATCCTCTAATTTCTTCATCTTCATCTTTCCTTTGGACTTCCATGCCTTGAATTCTTCAAGGTTTATTGTATCATCATCATCTGAGCTTGATTCATCTTTCTGGATTGGTTCTTCCTTGGTGAGCTTTGGGAAATCTTCTTCCATATCATAGGGTAGACTAACCTTCCTGTATTCATTCTCATACCATGAGTCATTCTCATCAAAGATAACATCTCTGCTTACCTTGAAGCCTTTTTTTGTTGGGTTGTAGAATCTGTATCCCTTTTGGTTTAAATCATAACCAATGAAGATACATTTTTCAGCTTTAGGGTCTAGCTTTCCCCTTACCTGTGAGGGAATATGCACATATGCTACACAACCAAAGATTTTACAATGATCCAGAGAGGGTCTCTTACCATGCCAAGCTTCATAAGGTGTCATGCCATCAAGTGATTTGGATGGAAACCTGTTTATGAGATAGGTGGCAGTAGATACACTCTCTGCCCAAAGATAATTTGGCAATTTCTTTTCATTAAGCATAGACCTAGCTGTTTCTACAATGAGCCTATTCCTTCTTTCAGCTACCCCATT
Organism: Ceratopteris richardii; assembly: GCA_020310875.1. Classification (NCBI taxonomy): domain Eukaryota; kingdom Viridiplantae; phylum Streptophyta; class Polypodiopsida; order Polypodiales; family Pteridaceae; genus Ceratopteris; species Ceratopteris richardii. Next base: position 52,714,575 of record CM035441.1, on the reverse strand, counting down.
TTGTTCAGGTGAGTACCTTGTAGTAATCTCCCTTTTGATGCCTCTTTCTTGCAAGAAATCTTCAAACTCATTGGAGAAGTACTCTCCTCCTCCATCTGACCTTAGCCTCTTCAAGCTTCTTCCTGTTTGGTTTTCAACAAGTGCAAGATACCTCTTGAAACAATTAAACACTTCATCTTTATGCTTCATAAAGTATAAGATAGTCCATCTGCTATAGTCATCAATGAAGGACACATAATACCTTGATCCTGAAATGGAAGGGTCCTTGCTAGGTCCCCAAACATCTGTATGTACCAAGTCTAGGTAATCTTCATGCATGAAACCTTTCCTTGAATAGGGCAACCTGTGAGACTTACCAAACTGACATGCTCCACACTTGTAAATCATGTGTTGCTTGGATACATTTGGTATCCCAAGCACACATTGATCCCTGCACATTTGCTTTAGGGTTCTTTCACCTAACCTCTTGTGCCATATTTCTAACTCTGAAAGTGTTTGATCCTTGTAATTATACAAAGCAATGTTCTTGGTGTCTTCTAGCTCAAAAGTAAATAATCTACCTGACTTTTCTCCCTTGGCAATTCTTTTGAAACCATATCTTGGGTCCTCCACATATGCTCCATGTTGAGTGAATCTGACCTGCAAACCTTTCTCCACAATCTGACCAACACTCATTAGATTCTTGGTGATGGTTGGTACATAGAGTACTCTGCTCAATAGATTCTGGTTACCATCACATGTCTTTACATTTCCAATCTTTACAACAGAATGTTTAGTGTCATCACCTGTTTGTACCTGATGTTTGCCCTTGGGTTCTTCCAAATCAGAGAGTAGTGCCACATTGCCAGCTACATGGTTAGAACATCCTGAGTCAATATAAAATAAATGATCATCATTTGTACCTGCCTTGGAGGTCATATTCATGATCAATAGGGAGTCATCTTGCTCCTCTGTGTAGTTGTTATAATCCCTTCTATTTCTGAATCCACCTTGGTAGTTACCATTGTGGTTGTGGTTGTAATTGTTGTTGTATTGATTGTTGTATCCATTGTAGCTTTGGTGTTGGTTGAACCTGCCTCTCCCTTGAGAGTATCCACCTCTTGAGTAGCCTCTTCCTCTCTGATTCTTGTAGTTCTTGTAGCATTCATCTGTGGTATGATTGGACAATCCACAAATGTTGCATGGTGATGAGTTGTAGGGTCTCCCCCTACCTGACTTACCTCCTCTGCCTCTTCCTCTTGAAGATCTACCTCTCCCTGCATAGTTTGCTTGGGAGGTAGAGCCTTCTTCATCCTGTTTCTTCCCTTTACCTTTATCCTTAACTTTCTTATCAGTATATAGAGCAGAGGGGTTGTTACCTTTTGATTGATCTCCTGCCTTTGTAAACTTTGCTTCATGTGTGAAAAGTTGGCCCATTAGTGTTGTGAGATCTTGGGTATGCATATCCATGTAGAGGTCCATTGCAGTGGTGAAACTTTCCCACTTATCATCTGCCTTGAGTCCATTTGTTACTTGCCTGACTATTTGTTCCTCTTCAATCTCCTCTCCAATGCTTGCTAATTGGTCTGCCACATCTTTAATCTTTGTCACATACTCTGAGACTGATTGCTTGGGCTGCTTCCTAAGGGTTGTGAATTCAATCCATAGTTGATTCTTCCTGGCCCTTGTGTTGGAAGAGAAATATGTTGACAGAGTTTCCCAAGTCTCTTGGGAAGTCTTACAGTTCCTTACATGAGGTAAAAGGAAATCACATATAGAGTTAAGAAGGTAAGACCTTGCCAAAGCATCCTTTGCACACCATTTGTTGAGTCTCTCATGTTCATCCTTGGTGGGTAGTCCTCTAGCTTTGAATGTGGGCAATTCCTCATCTCCTGATATGTATCCAAATAAGCTTCTTCCTTGTAGATAGGTCTTCATCCTTAGAGACCAAGCTTGGTAATTGTTCCTGTCCAATTTGTCAATGAATGAAGGAAAACCATCTCCCATGTTTACCTTATTTGCTCTGATACCACTGTAGGGAGAGATGGTTGGATGCACTCAAGAGATTGAGTTGGTGCTGCTAAACCTGCTTCACACCAACCCTCCTTTGATTCCAGATATGCTTAGTACACTCCTTGAGCTTCCAAATGATACCAAAATATGCTATATGTACTTTGGAAAAGGTTTGAGTAATGGCTTGATCAAAACAGACAAGTTTGTAAATCACAAGACTTGAAAACTTTCTATTTTTGTCTTGATACCTGCTCAGAGTTTTGCTCAGTGTGACCAGCACACTTACAATTGATCTAATTCCTTCTGGACATATTAAATTAGCTTAACAAGCTACCATTTTCAAGTGGAATGAGAAGAAATGATAAACTATACTCTGAGAAATTACTTTAGCAAACTTAGAGTCACCCCCAACTTTTTAGGAGCTCTGCAGAAAGAATACCAGAGGGCAGTTCGATGGCGATTTCTCGAAAATGGCTGAACCAAACTTCTTCAAACTTTGTACTCTTGTAGAATGCTTTGAGCTGGATCTATCAAGCTTTGAATCACTTGATTTGGTTCAGTAGATCCTGAGATATGCCTCTTTGAAGTTGATAAACTTGAAGATGATGACTCAGAGAAAACCAGAGATGATTAATGTAAAGATATGTATTAATTCACATTGATGTACATTCCCATTGACATGATAATCATTGCCAAATGGTACTCAGAGGTGTAGGCTATGAAGAAGTCCTTACACACTCAAGTGTTGCTACAGAATTACCTCGGGATCTGAGCTGAAGTATCCGTGACTTTTGACTTGTAGCTTTTATAGAAGTTAAGTGAGATTTTTAGTTTGAATTCAAATTCAAATCTCCTATGATCACTCCACTAAATGTAGGGAGATATTCTCTCCATTAATCAACTACCTTTTTTCCACGAATCTATCAAGTAGGTGTGATTACATGAGATGCCAAGTCATATAGACTTTTACAATGGGTAAAGAAGTAAGAACTTATAAGCATAAGTTCACATGGTCCTTTCTTCAAGAGAATTAAACTTCCAAGGTTTCAAACCAAGTTTTCAAGGTTTCAAGCCAAGTGTGAAGGCTTGAAATGCACCAACAAGTACATCTCTCCTCTCCTTCTTCTAGGGCTACCACAATTTTCTTGGTGGTTTCTTTGTTGTCATAGGCCTCCCTTGATTGCGCCTCTCGTTTAGGCATTCTGATCATGACTCTCCTGTCATCTATCTCATACTTCTTAAAATTTTCCGGGACCTCAAACAAAGATTCTTCCTCTTCTGGTGTGACTTCTCTCTTCTTTCTTTTCTTTCCTCCTTCCTTCGGGGTCACATGTGTGGCTAGCCTCACATCATTTGGAAGCAATCCGTGCCTCTGGGGTTGAAATTCTACTTCATAGAACTATTCTTCATCTGATGCAAAAGGTGGGTCCATAATGATTGACTCTAGATCGGAGTCACTTGCATCCTCAAATGCATCAGGGTTAGGTTCGCACTCTTCTAACACTGCTTCTCCCATGATCGGCTCTATGGAGAAGACTGAAATGTCATAGCCATCTTCATCACAGTGAGGTGTCCATTGTTCTTCATTGATGGCTACATCCATTGTTGCTAGGATTTCTGCCCAGCCGTGGGGTTCAAATTCTTCATTAGGAAATACTACAGGTGCATAGGCTGGGTCTTGAATGGATCTATCTGTTTCTTTTGCACCTATTTCTCTGGCTTTTTCTCTCTTCTCCTCTTCTACTGCCACTTTGCACATCCATAAGTGAGTGTCTTCATGCATCCATGAGGATCCTGATCCTATGGAATGCACCGATTCCGTATCATCTTTGGCTCTATGGATGGGATTCCATTGGATAGGAGGTACATCTCTATGAGAGTAATCTTTGAGATTCACTTTGGTCGTGACACCTAAGTGTTGCAAATACAAGGAATTGGTTCCCCAATCCTGGACCACTTGCAACTGTCGCATAAATGGTCTTCCCAAAATCATCTCGTAGGCATGATTCTTACTAAAATCACAGATAGCAAACGTGTGCTCAAACTCTACACCACATGTAGTAAGAGTTATTCCTTCTAACAGCCCCAAAGGCCTCTCTATGTGACCATCAGCCATTTGCAATTTCATCCTCGTGGGCCTGAATGCTGGCTTGCCCCACCGCTTCCATAGGGAAGTGGTAGCAATAGCAACTCCTGCACCTGAGTCTAGAATTTCCTTAGTTGTGTACCCTTGATGGGTAATGGGAAGATAGGTGTTTCCTTCCTCACCTTCACTCATATCTCCTATCTTGTCTAGAGGAATTTCTGGCACTGTCTTATGAGAACCTACGTGGGAGCGAGGTTTTGCTATCTCTGGTACTTGTTTGGCTACATGTTTCCATAACTCTGGCCTAACTTTGAGTAGCTCTTCTAAAGTGAGATTGCACTGCACTTTAGTGTTTTTCACTACCTCTGTATTCCTAGGTATGATTGAGTCTTCGTTTCTTACCATGATTGTGGGTGCTCTCATACAGGTAGACTTGGCTTCCCATGGGCCTGTGAAGTGGGGTAATTCATGTAAAGAATTAGACTCAAAGTCTAATCTTTCCTGAGATTGTGTGCTCTCCTGCTCTCCATAAATGGAAGGGATATCTTGTGGGAATTGATCCTGCGTGTCATCCACAAGTTCAATGGGAGGAGGGACTTCACTTTCTTTGGCCCATTTGTCTTCTTGAATCTCTCGTAGGAATTATGGAGTGAACCTATTCATAGAAGAGGAGGTGTCTGGTTCAGTGGAATTGGGCACATAAGCTTCCTGTGGGGGATGGCTTATGTTTTTGCTTGCCTCATCTCTTTCTTGATTTTTTTCTTCCTTGGAAGATCTTGCAATTATATTCTCTAACTTCTCTAGGAGTCCATCCAAGTGCAATTGTGTCTTAGCTGAGCCTGAGTAGTTGAAAAGGGACTGGCTTCAAACATGGTCTGAGCCAATGCGACCATTTTTGCACATAGCTTGGTTCTCTCTATCTCTAGGTCAGCTCTAGGATAGCACTTGTCATGATCCGTCACATTTGGCCCTTCTTGGATTCTGGCCTGATATGCCTTAAGCATCATGTCTATGTCTGTAGGAGTGGGGTCAGCTAACACTGATCCTACTTGAGGGGGTGGTGGGATGGTCTGAGGTAGGTGGACAGATGGTGGCTTAGATGGTGATGGAAGTGAGGGCGGTGGTGGTATGTGAGAGTTTGTTTGAGAGGTGAGTTCAACAATTTTGGCTTTGGTTTCTCTTATGCTTTCTTCTAAGTCGCTCATCTTTTTAGACCATTGTCTTTTCATTCTTTCTCGACTATCCTTCCAGGCTCTCGACCGTTTCTTGGCTATGCTCTCAGTTTCACTAACCTCTGCACTCTTCTCTTGACCTATTCCTGGGTTCTGTTGCAAAGCCTGGGCTCTAGTGACTACCTGTACTGGTGCGGTGGACGTCACACTTTCTGTAGAGTCTACTACTAACCCAATAACGTTAATTGGAGTTATTTTTGGCATATTATTAGGATTCTTAGGGCAATCTCGTAAGAGATGCTCCTTCCCGCAGTCTTGACAAAAGCCTTGAATTGTCACTGACTGGGGTTGTGTAGGTGGAGGTAAGGGGCAATCACGAATGAGGTGATCTCCCTGACATCTGTAGCATGGTCCTCTAGGGAATGGAGGTCTTACCTGCCTAGGCTGGGGCCTAGAGTTAGGGTTTGTGTACATTACATTTGTGTACTCTGGCTCCCAACTAGGTTCACCTGGTTCTTCACTGTAGTAGGACTCACCATGTTCAAGAGATTGCATGTAGTAAGCCTGTGGACTATCAATATGTGTGGAATCAAAGCTATGGTCACTAGGATCACTTTTTGAAAGTAATGGTGTTACTGGCACTATAGCTCTATTCAAATTTTCCTCAGCTGCTGCATACTTCACAGGAATCACATTAGCTGGGGTTGGAGGTTGTTGAGCTAACACAGGCTGTGGCCTTTGCTAGTTCTGGTAGGGTTGTTGATAGGGTTGCTGCGGTCTACCATATTGTTGTGGGGGGTACTGGTTCTGGTATCTTCCCTGTTGTGGATAGGGCTGAGGGTAGGTTTGTCTAACTGCTTGCTTATTGTATGGGCAATCTTGTGATGTGTGATTTGTGTATCTCCGCTCTATGGTGCAATATTGGCTGCTAGGATTCACTTGGGGTTGAGCCATGATGGGACATGCGTTCGCCATATGGTCACCACCGCAAGTATAGCACCTCTTTACTCGGGCAAATATAGGAACAGTGTTTACTAGAGACACCTAGTTTTTGAGCTACTTTCTCCGCAAGTTCCTCAATTGATGTGGATTGTGAGGAAGAGAGGCTAGAGGCACTATCTCAATCTTTGTAGATTTTGGAAAGCTCTAACTCCTCCCCTAGGTTATCCTCAATGTCGATGCATATGCGTACACACTCTTCTATGGTCCTAGGGTCCTTCAAGTACACATATGATCGCAACTTTTTACTTAGCAATCCATCCAAGAATAAAGCCACTTGTTTAGCTGGTGTGGGTAACTCAGGAACATGGCATCTCTCAAGGTACTGCCTAAATCTTCTTCCAGCAAGTCTCACAGTCTCCTGGGGGGTCTGCTTGAAGCTGTAGATCAATGAGGAAGTATTGTGCCTTATGTCACTCTTAGAGAATTCGGTGATGAAAGCCTCTAAGAGTTGGTCTATGCTCCTGAACTGTCTCTCATTCAATGGTTGAAACCACGTAAGGGCTGTGTTCCTAAGTGTTAGACCAAAGGCATTATATTGCGTGAATAGGTCCTCAACTTGTTCAGCTCTCAAGACTTGCCTAAACTCGGCCACATGATCATATGGGTCTCTTGTGCCATCGAAGTAATTCTTCATGGACTTAACTAACTGAGTCGGTCTCAAAATCCTGGCGTGTTCCCTAGGCCTTGGCAGAGGGAAATCATCCATATTCCTTTGATTCCTTGGGGATCTAAATCCTTCAGGTTTCCGTTCTCGTTCTGTCTCTTCCCCCTGGGTTGGCAAAGCTTACCTCCGGTCTATCTCTATGTCTGTTTCTTTGAGTTCCATGAGTGTAGGAGGTTCCAGCTCCTTGGTGACCAAATGACACATTTGATCTTGGTTGGGGAAAAATGAATTCACCCTTCCAAGTGTAAGCATGCCTATCATTTTCTGTAACCCCAAAGATTCTTTCTGAAGCGTGATCTAAGTAGGTCACTCTACCTGGGCTATCAGGATCTTTAAACTCATATATCATGATTGTTCCTATCTCACTCGGCTGATTAGGTCTATATCTCCAGAAGGCTTCATCCGTCTCTCGGTTCAGGAGGAGATCTATGCTCTTATTATCTTCGGGAATCCACTCTGGTGTAATAATCCTAGTGAGAACAGATTTGCCTCGGGGGGTTCTAGGTTCTTCACCCATGTTTCCTTGCTCTAGGTCACCTAAGTCCATTTCAGGTATCACATTCCCAAATTCATCTGTCCTCTCCGGGTGACTGGTGACTACGTATATTGTCCCTTCTTTGTCCAAGTATGCTCCATTTTCAAACTTGACAGCTGGGCGCTCTAGTCCAATGGATTGGTCAGAGTTTTTAATCTGGACCACAGATCTTCCTAGGCCGTCCTCATAGATGCTAGCACCTAATCGGTTGGTCCTAAGGTATTCGAGTTGCATCTTGTAAGGGCCTTCCACCCTATGTAAATATGGCACTCCGGAGCTTCCTGTAGGTTTCTCCATACCATGGGACATCTCAGACTCGCTCGTCTCAGAGCTAGGGTAGTATGAATGATGGCTCAACTGCTGGGCCCAAGACCTAGCAGTATGATTGACACTAGCCTCTGAAGACCTAAGACTTTGTCTATCTCTCCCTAGGTGTCGCCTTGATCTCAGGTTCATAAGCCCAATTACATAATCCCAAAATTTCCCAAGTACACTTTGCGTTGCTGAGTTCTTTTGTATCAGTCACTTGTTCTTTTTTAATTGCTCTTAGGGTGTCACTTCTTGTCCAATTAATCTCCATTGCAAGGAGCACTTAAGTTTTTATCGTACTTTGAGTGCGGTCGCTCAATTTAATTACTTTTCCTTAAGTTGTTTCGCAATTGTAATCTCCTAGCACTTGCACTTGAGTGATTAGAGTTCTTGGACTTGGTTGTTCTTAACGTGCTCCTAATTAATCAAAACCTCTATCCGTACTTAGCCTATGCTAGGGATTGACAGAGGGGTTGAGAATTTCTAACCTTAAGTTCTTCCCTTGGTTGCCCTTGTATGCCCAGGAAGCGTGTTCCCAAGTTCACACTTACTCTTGCTTCGAGTACCCTTCAATGCTCTCAAAGAACCTGAAAAAGTCCAAAATTAGCTCAAGAATTGAATTCAGATGACAGAAAGATCACTTTCATGCATGCAATTCACAGACCCAATTTCCTTTTGCCTCTATGTAAATCAATCCCAAGGGACCCTCAATTTTTTCCTACCTCGAGATATGGTCAACTTCAAATTATCCTATCTAATAATCCTGACTTTAATTCTACCGTAACCAGTGCAAGTTTTGGTTGTATTCCCCACAAGATTTCCAAAAAAACAAAAATCACAGCAATCGGATTTCGTATGAGGAAGTTATGTCCACTCAGGGTTTTGGGGCCAAATCAGGATTTTAAACAGGTTAGCAGGCAAACATGACTTCTCGAAATACTTTGTGTAATGGCCTCACAATGCAAGGATGAACCCTAGTATTTGTCCCCCAATTTGTCAAGAATAGACCACTATTTTTTGCCCTAAAAAATTGGCCAATTTTGCCCTTCAATCGCGTTCGCAAGCCCTATCAGTCGCGATTGATAGGTCAATCGCGATCGACGTGTCGGTCGCGATTGACAGGTCCGTCGTGGCTGTCAGTCGCGATTGATGGGTCAATCGCGATTGACACATGGCCCGGATTTTCAGTCGATCGTGGTCACAGGGTCGTTGACTCTGTCAGTCGCAATTGATAGGTCGATCACAATTGACAGGTCCTTCGCGAGGGTTTGTCCATCGTGGTCAATCAATCGTTGACTGTGTTGGTCGCGATTGATAGAGCCATCGGGGACTGTCAGTCGCGATTGACTGGTCGATCGCGATTGATGGCTCGATCGCGATTGACACGTGTCACGCGTATAATCTGTCAGTCGTGGTCAATCGATCGTTGACTCTGTCGGTCGCGATTGACAGAGCCGTCGGCAGGTGTCCGTCGTGGTTTGTCGATCGCGATTGACAGAAATCTGAGAAATTTCAAAAAGTTAAACACATTTTTGGGAAGCTCTAGGCCTGTAGATCATGGTTATGCACTTTGTTTAGCAAATAGAGCATTTTTTCTGTCGGTCGCGATTGACAGAGGTCAATGCCTCGGGACCTGCACAGTCAAATTTTTTACCTGCTAGAGCTTTCTCTTCGTTCCGACTCCCTTCGTAGGCTTCCTTGTCTTGCAACTCCTTCAGTTCCTTGACTACTGCCAACACTCTCTTTATAGTTTTTTACTAGTTTTGACCGATTTCAAACCTAGTGTTCGGCTTAGTTAAAAAATAGGTCCTAAAGCTTAATTGGAGGTTCAAATGAAGCCCAAAAATTACGAAACTCAATATGAGTGATCTATCTAGGCTCCTCAAGCTGGAGGACCCTCGGATTGCACAAAATGGAGTAGCTCGTGATAAAATTCAGTTTTATATGTTACATATATGTAGCTCAAGCATAAGCACCACCTCCTTTACTTGTCAATCCACGGAGACGTGAGGACTGGTATGAAGACCATGAGCAAGTGAAGGCACAAGTGCGTGAGTGAAAGCACACAAACATGCACACACACGCACACAAAGTAAGATCAAAGAGAGGAACAATGGAAAGCTTCAATTGCAAAAGAGTTCTCTTACAAAAGCTCTATTTTCTAACAAGCTACCCTCAAAAATGAGCTCTCTAGCTCTTTTTATAGTTTTTTGACTAGTTTTGGCCCTGTCCAGACCTAGTGTCCGGCCTAGTTAAAAATTAGGTTCCAAGGCTTATTTGAGGGCTCAAATGAAGTCTAAAAATTATGAAAATTGGTAGGATGATACTGCTAATACTCCTCAAGCTCAAGGACTCCTCGGCTTGAACAAAATGGAGTTATAAAAATAGAAAATGGTATTTACAATGGTTTTTAGTGATGAAAATCACTATTTTTATAGGGATTTCTTCTGAAAATTTGACATACACTTCTTGGAGCTCTCTACTTGCTCCTTCTTCTTGTGTGTCCACCTCTTTGATGTGCTCCTGTGCTTTGTCCTTGACCTTCAGCTTCAACACTCCCCCCCCTCTCGAGTCTGTCGTCCCTGACAGACCCTTGTTGTAGTGGTTGTTCCAAGTAGTGCTTTGAGAGGGACTGTCCCTTCTGTATGAACGAAAGTCATCTGGCTTCCAGATGTGGCAGGGTTGGTTGCCCGGTTCTTCATCTATCACTACGAGCCTTTGCAAGTTGTAGTGCCTTGGTATGTACTTCTTCGTTGGATTCCAGCATGTCTGTGTCGTTGCGAGTCTCCGTTGATGTCCTCTAGATCTTCCAAAGTTGATGTTCCTATGTAGCTCATGCCCCATACTCGTAACCCATAATGAATGATGGGTAAGTGTGTTCGTGCATGGGTTGAGTAAAATATGTGCCTTGTGCACGGCCTTGTAATGTAGCCCTATGCATGCTTACTTGGAAAAATGCATTGGAGGAAGTATGGTGCAAAAATTGGGGGTCTTGAGCTAAGTGCTCAAGGGTATGCCGACGAAGAGGTTTCCTAATCTATCATGGTTATGGTGTTACCAAAGTAAAGATACTTACCACGGTGAAGGGTCGATCGATGTTTATCTCTTCGTGTTGTGCACCTGGCATTTGCGATGGAACATTGTCGATGAATGTCCTTGTTGATGGTCCACTAATGAAATTGTTTTGTGAGTGCCGGGTTCTGTCTCCTCTTTGCAAAGCAACATTTACCAAATACTGAGAATTGAACTTCTTTATATTCCTTGAAAAACAACATTGGGTAACTACCCCAAGCTTAGTTTCACATATTCTGTTTAGCTCACCATAAGTAGGAGTCTTCTCACCTAGTATACAAACAAGGAATTTCAGGGTACCAAACTACCCTTAGCAGATATCTCCTTGGATGCTCTCGTACATACAGTAGTTAAGCATCACTCAAGTTTTGGACCTTCAAGCTCTCCACTCCTACCATGGTAAGAGGAAACCATAGTTGTGGATGCCATGTTTATGCCAAGTTCTTGACATCTACTAGATAAGGCAACAATTATATCATCTGCTAGTCAAGACACACTTCTATCCAAACTGATAAATACCCAGTAAGCAACAGTTCCACCTTCAACTAAGCATGACTTATTCATGTTTCATGAGCCAAACCTGGGAACAAGTGCTTCCTTTTTTTTTTTGAACAATGTCACCAAACAAGAAGACAGATGTTAGTATCAGCAAAAATAGTTGACATATGTCAATGTGCTCTTGTGCATGGGACTCGCAAATGTGTCTATGCACGGCCGTGTAATGTGGCCCTATATTAATGCATACTTTGGAAATGCATGATCTGAATGGTGCAAAAGACAGGCTTGTGCAAGAAGCACATGGTTGTTGCTTGTGAGGCTTTTGATGTTACTTGTAGATGTTGATGCCGACTTTGGTGGAGGTATCCATTGGATCTCGAAATGATGTAATCCTCCTTATTGGGGTCCATTCTAGAACAACATTTGGCAATGTAGAGATCACTTCAGGCATCTTCATCTTTGGATACTTCTTGAACTCTGGTATCCAGTGTGGTTGGCGCTTTGATTTGGTGGAGGCTACATGTACTTTTGGCTTCCAAACCCATACCCTTTTTGCACGTCTTCCTACTATTGTTGAAGAGGTGATTTGATCTTCTTTTGATCTCTGTATGCGGTTCTTACCCTTTTCTCTTTGTGGCTTCTTTGTTGAGACCTTTCACATGTGGGAGAACATAGGTTGTTTTGGATGTAAGAGCTTCTTAGGTACCCACATATGTAATCGCCCTTGTTGAGCTGCAGCTAATTTCTTAGGCACCCAAACTTGTCGGATACCTTGTGGTTGAGCTTGTCCAAGCTTCTTCCTTTGTCTTCTGGCCTGGATGGGATTTGTGGGGGCAAGGCTGGTGGTTGCTCTCCTTTGCATACCCAGATCTGCTTCATGCTGGGGACTGCTTTCTTGTTGAAGGGTGTCTTTCTATTTGCTATAGTAGTTGTCTTGAATTGTTGTGCTTGCTTCTGAGGTTGAACTACTATGGATGCTTTACTCTTCAAAAAAGAAGGAGGGTTTGCTTGCCTTTGCGACTCTTCTTCCATGATTGAGTCCTTCTGGATCATAGAGCTTTTGACACATGTAACATCTTCTTCTAGATGATTAGGCTTAGAAGAACTAAGAGAGTGTGTGGTGCCATGATCTGTGAGCATGCCGTTCTCTAATTCTTATGTAATGCATTGTTCATGTACCCAAACTTGAAGAATTTGACTTCTTAGGTTTAAGTTGATTGCATTGTCATAAATCCAATCTTGTCCTAAGACAAGTGGTTCTGTAAGGTTCTCATCTTGACACACTAGCACTTTGACTTTCATTGGAACATCTTGAAGGTAGATGGGAAGTTCCACCTCACCCAAACAAGGGGTTTCCACACCTCCCAATCCTATGAGATAAGCTTCTATGGGATTGATGTTCAACCGTGTTGATGTGTAAAACACCACAAGAAATGAATTAATGTGACACTAGAACACCTGTATGGTCACCATTAACTCATTGCCACTCAAAACTTTGAGAAATGATAGCCAAAACCAAGAACTTTACTTCTTCAGATTTTTCCAGTCACTGAAATTACATACCTTCAGTATTTTGCTAATTTCTCTTAGCTCCAATATTATTTCTCCAAGATCTTCTAATGGATTAAAGTAGAAGACTAGAGCTTTCCAACAAGCTATGATATGCAAGAAACGGATCTCTATAACTCAAGTTATGGCCTTCACAAGATCACCCTGTATGACTTGTCAAAACTAGAAATTTTGCCTCCTTTAGTAATTCTGAGTGTCTAGAAATGAAAATTCGATGCCTAGCATCGACTTGCAACCAAAAGTCAATGCCGGGCATTGACTTTGAGCTTTTTCAGCCACTTTTTTGTTCCTGAAATAGGCGCTTTTAACACAGATATGATCAAAACCACTTTTATGTGGGAAGTCGATGCCAGGCATCGACTTTATGCTGAAACTCGATGCCAGGCATCGAGTTGGTCCACAAACCTCATGTTTTTAAGAAGATTTAACAGGAGTTAGAACTCAGAGAATAAAACACAGACTTATGAGCACAAACTCGATGCCAGGCATCAAGTTGCTTGGAAAACTTGAACTTTTGAAATCATTTCACTGTAGACAAGCATGGAGATAATGGAGAGAGTCTCATACACAGAACTTTAACTATTTCTTCTCATAGCTATGACAAACTCAGAAGTTTTACAGATGCTTTCTCACTCAGATAAGCCCGACTATACTCAGTCATACAAAATGAACTCCTTCTCACATTCTATCACTCTCTTCCACTTCTTCTCTCTCATCGCGTCAATTGATACAAACTAACTTATATAGATTTTCTCATTCTCGTGACTTTTAAAAAACTTCTAGAACTAAAGTGAACTAACTTTACAAATATAATACACTTGTGAATTTTTCCCTTCACATAGGCATGTGGTTTTCTTCTAATGCTTTGACCTTCAAATACATGTCCAATTAGTGATTGTTTCTCCAACAAACCGCAAGTTTTGGCAGTAGGATAGTCTAACTGCACTACTTGCTGCACCTGAGTCAATCAATGCTTTCATAGTCCTTGCACCCTTTCCTTGTCCTATCTCTATGGTCACAAAGGGACGTCGGTCAATGACTTGAGAAGTAGTTATGCCCAATTTTTGGCACATATACATGTGATATTTTGGGGCTTTTGAGTTGACATCTAAGCCTAGTCGCCTTAACTTATTTCGCCTAATACTCTCTCTGGCCTCTGCCTGTGCTTCTTCCCTCACCCTTAACTCCTCTTCTTTTCGCTTCTTAGCAGTGTTGAGTCTCGTAAGCATATCCTCTGTAAGAGGTTCTTGGTGTATCTTGACTCTACATCCACTAGTATAGTTTGGCAAGATATCTCCTTCTAAAGTGGCCAACTGAATTGCACCGCTAGTTGAAATTCTATTAATGATCATGGGTCCATATCCTCTTTTTTCCAACTTATGAGCATGTTGCTTTAGCATATAAACCAGCACTAGGTCCCCCTCTTTCAATCCTTTATCTTTGATGTGTGCATCAAAGTATGCCTTTTGTCTTTTCTTTGCAGCATAGATGCCTGCCGCCGCACGTAGCCTTGTCTCACCTAAGCATTCTAGATCAAAGATCCTAGAGGACAATTTATGCCCATTCCACTCATACTCTTGTGCTACTTTTAAAGCGGGGATTAAGAAATCTAATGGTAGGGCAACATTTTGTCCAAAGACCATCTGAAATGGGGTGGCGTTGAGTACTGTTTTGTAGGCAACTCGATAAGCCCAAACAACATGATGAAGTTGTTTGTCCCAATCAGAGCGTTTATTATTTACCAGTTTTGTCAATACGTTACAGAGGATCTTATTGGTGCTCTCGGCTTGTCCGTTAGCTTGTGGGTGATAAGGGGCGGACTTCTTATGTATCACCTAGAATTCTTGGAGAAGATTTTCAATAACCTCATTCAAGAAGTGTGTGCCTCTATCGCTCACTAACTCTATTGGTAGCCCATATCTCGTGAACACATTCTCGAATAAGAGCTTAGCCGTAGTCTGAGCATCATTCTTTGTTGTGGCTTTCACTTCGACCCACTTTGTAAGGTAATATGTGGCTACAATAATATACTCTGCATGGGAGTTTCTAGCTGGGGGGTTAATAGGACCTATGAAGTCTATGCCCCATTTCGAAAGTGCATGCCCTCCCATCATTGGCCTCAAAGGCATCTCGTCTTTTTTAACTGGATATTGTGCACATTGGCATGTGTCACATTTCTTCACATAGGTATGAGCATCCATATGAAGAGTGGGCCACCAAAGTCCTGAGAATAGAATGGTCTTGATTACTCGATCAGGACCGAAGTGTCCACCTGCGACACTGTTGTGTGCAGTTTCTAAGACTTTCAAATAGTCTGGTTCATGAACGCACAGTCTTAAGTAACCATCTTTGCATCTTTGGTATAAGTTGTATCCTACTAAGGCATAGCCTTGAGCCTCTTGCTCCATGCTTTGTCTTCTTGCTAGACTAGCCTCTTTGGGTAATCTTCCCGATCTCATAAACTCTACCAATGGAGCACTCCAATCAGGAATTAATGACACTTGATAAAGGGTTGCATGCTCCACTGGGGGTTTTTCTTGGCACACAGGACAATTCTTAATCCACTCATGAATTTCTTTGTCCATGCTAGGCCAATACACTCCTAAACGTTTTAGATTCTGCAATGTTCGTTGTTTAGAATAGTGATTTCCTAAAAATCCTTCATGGGCTTGTTGCAACCAGCTAGTATGTTCGTCATCCTCGACACAACAAGCGAGTACACCCTTCGTATCTTGTTTGTACATGCTTCCTGCCAATATGTGATATTTTTGTGATTTTACAATTTCTTCTTGTGATGTTTTCACATTCTTATTTGCAGGTCCAAAGGTTAGGACTGGTACCAACTTATTTGCCCATTTAGGAACAACTTCTAAATTGAACAGATAAGCATCGGGTAGGTCATCAGACACTCCTTGAGGTAACTCTCCTGAAGTAATGCGAGAAAGGTGATCTGCCCCGAGGTGGGTTATACCTTTCCTGACAACAACTTCAAAGTCATATTCCATTAGTAAGAGGAACCATCTAACTAAGCGTCCAGTATTGCAAGGTTTATTGACCAAATATAACAAAGCTTGATGATCAGTGAAAAACTTGAACTTGTTGGCCAATAAATAGTGTCTAAACTTCTTCACAACATATACCATGCCTAAGCCCTCTCGCTCAGTGGTGGTATAGTTTCGTTCAGCTGCGGTGAGCTGTCTACTAGCATATGCTATGGGAAAATCTAAGTTTCCTTCACCTGTGGGTTGTGCTAGCACACATCCTATGGTGTGATTGGATGCATCCACATGGACATGCAATGGTTTATTCCAATCAGGAGTGGTCAATATTGGTGCTATGCACAAACGTTTCTTCAGTTCATTGAAAGAATTCTCGCATTCGTCGTTCCACTCAAAATTAGACAACAAGGCATAAAGGGGTCTAGCTATGATCGCATACATGTGGATAAACCTACAGTAATATCCACAATGGCCCATAAAGGCTTGTACCTCTTTAACATTCCTTGGCCTTGGCAGCTCCGCTATAGCTCGTACCTTATCTTCATCTGTTGAGATTCCATTCTTAGAAACAATATGACCTAAGATTTTACCTTGACGCACCATGAACACACACTTTTCTGGGTTCAGACACACTCGATATTCTCTACACTTGTTGAAGATTTGTCTGAGCTCAGGGATGTGGTATTTTCTTTCTTGGGAATGGGCACATAAATCGTCCACATATACTTCTAAGCTCTTTCGCAAGAACTCTTTGAAGACATGACACATGAGCCTTTGGAATGTTGCAGGTGCATTGGTGAGCCCAAATGGCATCACACGAAATGCAAAGATCCCCCACTCTGTGGCAAAAGCTGTTTTGTGTTGATCTTCTTGGTCAATGGCTACTTGATTGTAACCTGAAAATCCATCAAGGAAGCTATAAACTTCCTTTCCTGCAACACACTCCAATAGGTGTTCTGTGATTGGAAGTGGATAACTATCTCTGATCGTAGTGGCATTAACTTTTTTAAGGTTAATACACACTTGCAACTTCCCGTTCTTCTTGGGCACCACTACAATGGGGGACACCCATTCAGTATGCTCAATCTCATAGATGAATCCAGCTTTCAATCAGCCTATCAATTTCTTCTTTTATTTTGGCTTCATATGTATCATTATATGTGTAGGGCTTTTGTTTGGTGGGCTTGGCATTAGCAGTCATGGGGATAGTATGAGAGCAAATTCTTGGATCTACCCCTTTCAAGTCTCTATAGTGCCACGCAAACACATCCCTATATTCCCTTAATAGAGCTACGAGCTCCATTTCTTCTCTTGCACTTAGGTCATCTCCTATATATGTGCATCTCCCTTCGTTCTCTTTAATGGTCACTACAATTTTCTTGGTCTTTTCTTTATTATCATATGATTCTCCTATGATGGCCTCTCTCTTAGGCATTTGTACCAAAATTTTGCGATCGTCAACTTCATATTTCTTGAATTTTTCTGGTACTAATTTTGCTCCATAGGTGGTGTCTCATATTGATACGAGTAAATCTCACTATGCTCAGGCGACTCAGTGTAATAAGCATGTGGACTACCTTCATGGGAGTAGTCTGAACTATGAGCATGAGGGTCATTATCTGGTATCAATGGGGTTAGTGGGACCAATGCTCTATTTGGATTTTCCTCTCCCACGGCATACTTGACTGGAATCACATTGGCAGGAGCTAGTGGTTGGTTTCCCAAGACTGGTTGTGGCCTATATTGTGCCTGATATTGCTGTTGTGGTCGATAATATGGCTGTTGGTATTGGTTCTGATACCTACCTTGTTGGTAAGGTTGTTGATAAGTTTGTCTAATAGCCTGCCTATTGTAGGGACAATCTTGAGGCGTGTGATTCTTGTATTTTCTCTCAGTAGTGCAATATGGAGCATTCCTTTCTCTAATGTTTTGGTTTTGCATTGGGCATATGTTAGCCATGTGGTCCCCTCCGCAGGTATAACATCGGTTCAATGAGGTGACTCTTTGTGTTTGTCTATTTTGGACTCCCAGCTTCTTGGCAACTTGCTCAGCTATCTCATCTATTTCCGTGGAGATTTTTGAAGTATGACTAGTAGAACTATTAGAATCCTTATAGAGTTTGGACAATCCTAACTCCTCACCCAAGTTATCTTCTATGTCAATGCACGTCCGCACACACTCTTCTATGGATCTGGGCTCTTTCAAGTACACATATGATCTCAACTTTGTGCTCAGTAAGCCATCTAAGAACAAAGCCACTTGCTTGGCTCGTGTGGGTAACTCTGGAGCAGGGCATCTTTCTAGGTATTGTCTAAACCTTCTACCTGCTAATCGCACTGTTTCTTGGGGTGTCTGCTTGAAATTGTGGATCAAAGATGATGTGTTATCCCTGGTACCACTCTTGGAAAATTCTACAATGAATTCGTCTAGCAGCTGACCTATATCGTGATAGTTGCGAATACTCAGTGGTTGAAACCAAGCTAAGGCAGTGCCCTTAAGAGTCAAACCAAATGCCTCGTACTGGGTGAACAAATCCTCAACCTATTCAACTCTTAACACTTGTTTGAACTCGGCCACATGATCATAAGGATCTCCTGTCCCGTCAAAATAATTTTTCATTGCCTTGATCACTTGAGTGGGTCTAAGGGTTCTTGTGTGCTCACGGGGTCTAGGCAATGGAAAATCTTGTTCATCTCTTTGTTGCCTATGTGCTTGATGTCTCTCTCTTTCAGGTCTTTCATTTTCAACTCCTGATCTATTCCTACCCACAGGGTGTGCAAAACTTACCTTAGGTCTCTCTCTATTTCTTTCTCTCTAGGCTTCATGAGCTTGGGATGATCCTACTCCTTGGAGGCCATGGGAAACATTGGATCTTGGTGGAGGGAAAATCAATTCACTCTTCCACGTATATGCATGTCTATCATGTTTTGTTACCAATAATATCTTCTTTGATGTGTTATCTAGGTAGACAACTTTGCCTGGTATCTCTGGATCCTTGAACTCATAGATGATGACTATGCCCAATTGGCTAGGTTGATCTGGCTTGAATCTCCAAAAGGCTTCCTCTATTTCTCTATTCAAGAATATTTCTATGCTTTTATTGTCTTGAGGGATCCAATCTGGAGTGATCACTCTGGTCAAAACTGACTTACCTCTAGGAGTCTGGGGTCCTTGTCCTACATTTCCTTGTTCTAGGTCTCCTATCTCATTCTCATAAATGATATTTCCAAACTCATCGGTCCTATCTGGTAGGTTGGTGACCACATACATGGTTCCTTCCTTATCAATGTATGAACCCTCTTCGAACTTGACCACCGGGTGTTCAAGTCCAAAGGGTTGATCTGGATTTTTGAGTTGGATGACTGATCGCCTCAAGCCATCCTCATAGATGCGAGCACCTAATCGATTGGTCCGAATATATTCCAATAGTGTCTTATAGGGACCTTCTGGTGTTTGTAGATGGGCAGTTCCTGAGCCACCTACAGGTTTCCCCATGCTAAAAGACATTTCTGAGTCACTTGTGTCAGAGTTTAGTACGTAAGGACCACCACTTAGTTGTTGTGCCCAAGACTTAGCTGTATGGTTGACACTGGACTGAGAAGATCTAATGCTTTGTCTATCCTTGCCTAGGTGTCTACCAGATCTCAGGTTCATAAGCTTTGGTTAAGAGTCCAAAATTTTCCCTTGGTATGGTTCAAAATTCTTTGGAGTCCCCTTGGGTTCTAGGTCCCACCTGAAGGTCAACTTCAAATTAGTCTATCTAAAAATCAATGCATTATTCTTATAAAAAATAGTTGTGGCTGTGTAAAATTCAAAACGAGCTTTCCAACGAGCTATAGAGCTCAAAAAATGGACTTTGGATGAAAAAGTTATGTCAAATCAGGCTCCTGGGGGTCAAAACAGGCAAATAGGACCTTTTGGAAAAATCATGATTTTTTTGTGAGAATCACGATTTTGTGAAATCCGGAGAATCGCGATACTGTGAATCTCAAGAGAATCGCGATACTGTGAATCTCAAGAGAATCGCGATGCTGTGAACCTCAAGAGAATCGCGATGCTATGAATCTCAAGAGAATCGCGATACTGTGAATCTCAAGAGAATCACGATGCTGTGAACCTCAAGAGAATCGCGATGCTATGAATCTCAAGAGGATCGCGATTTTGTGAATCTCAAGAGGATCGCGATGCTGTGAAATCAGAGAATCGCGATGCTATGAAATTAGAGAATCGCGATCCTGTGAATCTCAAGAGAATCGCGATCGCCAACAGAGAATCGTGTTTTTAGAGAATCGTGTTTTTAGAGAATCGTGTTTTTTGAGAATCGTGTTTTTAGAGAATCGCGTTTTTAGAGAATCGCGATTGCCAATAGAAAATCGTGTTTGATCACAATCGTGTTTTTGGCTGAAAATCGTGATTTGTGAGAATCACGATTTTGAGCACGACCACAGAATCGCAATCCTGAGAATGACCACAGAATCGTGTTTTTGAGAATCTCAGAGAATCGTGATTTTGAGCGCAACCAAAGAATCGCGATTCTGAGAATGACCATAGAATCGTGTTTCTTTCAAAAAGCTTTTAGGCGGGAAAAGAAAATCGTGATAAAAAAAAAAAGAATTTTTCACAGAATCGCGATTTTCTTCACAGAATTGTGTTTTTTGGCGGGAAATTCAAATTTCTGAGCACCGAGCAATGGCGAGCTCCATATGTGCAGAAAATCATGAAAAAACACAAGCGCTTGTTCTCTCTTGCACTTCCTAACTCCTTCTTGCACAATAATGCATGAAAGATGGTATGAAAATGGTGAAAATGCACTAAAAAACAATAAATTTCTATGAAGAAGAAGATGGAGATGGTGATGATGATGAAGATGAAGAAGAAAAATCAGAAAATGAACAAAAATGACAGTTTTTTACCTTCCAACGTCGCAAATCTACGATCTTACCATCACAACGCTCGTCCTCGAAGCTCTCTTCCCGACAACGGTGCCAAAATTTGGTGTAGCTCAAGCGTAAGCACCACCTCCTTTACTTGTCAATCTGTGGAGACGTGAGGACCAGTATGAAGACCACGAGCAAGTGAAGGCACAAGTGCGTGAGTGAAAGCACACAAACATGCACACACATACACACACGCGCACAAAGTAAGATCAAAGAGAGGAACAATGGAAAGCTTCGATTGCAAAAGAGTTCTCTTACAAAAGCTCTATTCTCTAACAAGCTACCCTCAAAAATGAGCTCTCTAGCTCTTTTTATAGTTTTTTGACTAGTTTTGGCCCTGTCCAAACCTAGTGTCCGGCCTAGTTAAAAATTAGGTT
The DNA here is from genome assembly GCA_020310875.1 of Ceratopteris richardii. Lineage (NCBI taxonomy): Eukaryota > Viridiplantae > Streptophyta > Polypodiopsida > Polypodiales > Pteridaceae > Ceratopteris > Ceratopteris richardii. Next base: position 52,693,363 of record CM035441.1, on the reverse strand, counting down.
CTAGGGCTTATTTGAGGGCTCAAATGAAGTCTAAAAATTATGAAAATTGGTAGGATGATACTGCTAGTACTCCTTAAGCTCAAGGACTCCTCGACTTGAACAAAATGGAGTTATAAAAATAGAAAATGGTATTTACAATGGTTTTTAGTGATGAAAATCACTATTTTTATAGGGATTTCTTCTTAAAATTTGACATACACTTCTTGGAGCTCCCTACTTGCTCCTTCTTCTTGTGTGTCCACCTCTTTGATGTGCTCCTGTGCTTTGTCCTTGACCTTTAGCTTCAACAATATATTACATGGATAGTGATTATAATTAGTGTTAAGAGTTTTATCAATTGTAATGAAACAATATTTTTGAGAAAGAATGGATATGGTTCCCTGATCTTCATGCATTTCCTTCTATATACTTCCTTGGCACTGATGCTTACGGCCATGGAGTCAATGATTCATTATGTAGGTTTCTATGTTAGTACTTGCAATTTTATGAGATTTTGGCATTGGTTATATGTTTTTTTTTGTAGAGGAGACTTTGGGAAAATCTTTCTAGATTTTTGGTTTTTCCAACTATACAGTGGTCAATTTACTTCTTGATACACTTATTGATGTGAGCACATTCACTCTCACATAATCCTTTTGGTTGGTCATTAGTGTTCATTAGTCCATTTTTTTTGGGGAGAATGTTAATTTTTCCTAGAATCTAGAACTTGGTCATCCTTTCTTGAGCCTTAGTGGTGCTTGGACTATTCTAGCTCCATTTTCATTCTGGACAGTTCTCTATCATCATGCCATAAAAAATCTCTGACATATCTAGTGGATCCGGGTCTAGTGCCAGTGTTCCTAAGAGGAGCTATAACTTGCAAGGCAAAGACCATTTTGAGATCTGAAAATTTGATGGCACAAACTTTGTTCTATGGAAGAATCAGATTAAAGATGTGCTGATTCAGAGGAGACAGTGGAAGCTAGTAAATTGAATCTAAAAGAAGCCTATTGATATGGATGATGATGATTGGGATGAGTTGGATGAAATGGCCATGTCTACCATTTGATTGCACTTGGAAGGTAATGTTTATTTTAGAGTATTGGACTATGAAATTGCAGAGGAGCTTTGGAAGAAGTTATGCAATACATATGAAAAAGAAATGGCATCAAATATACTATATCTGATGAGAAAGTTATATGATCTTCACATGAAGGACAAACAATGTTGCTTCTCATCTAAATGAGTTTGATGCTATATTCTCCCAGTTACAGGCTCAAAAAATGGAGATGGATAATTAAATGAAAGCAATCTTGTTGTCATCCACCTTGCCATCATCATGGGATATGTTGTGCACAACTATTAGCAATAGTGAACTCGATGGTAAACTGGTCTATGATGACATATCTCTAGCACTTTTGAATGACGAGATTCATAGAAAATCTATGGTTGGCACTCAGAGTGGAGATGCATATAATGTTCATGATTCATAGCAAGGAAAGAGTCAGCAATGTGGCAAGATCAAGAACAAGGAAAAGAATGGTCAACAAAATAAGAGTAGAAGTAAATCAAGGAAGAGGGATATCGAATGCCATTATTGTCATAAGAAAGGACACATGAAGAAAGACTGCTATGCATTAGAGAACGCTAAAGGTAAAGGGTAGAATGTTGATGGGCATGTTAAATAGCTACCTGCACCATCTACTTCAAATGTGGAGACTGAAGAAATCAATGCTCTTTTTGATGATGATGATGGATTGACACTTGATAGTACTGTGCCTATTGTGGAGAAATTTCACTCCAATAGACTCCAATACACGCAGCGGAAGTTAGAGAACCTCTTCTAGAATCTGCCATGTAAGACACATGCCTACTAAAACCTAATTCAGTCACAATTCAGAAATCCAATGGCTCTGAAATTTTGTCCACACACAATAGACTCTTATAGCTTTCTAACAAGCTATAGAACACTCCATTTGGAGTTCATTTGGCTAGCTAACCGACTGTCCAAAGTTAGACTACCTATCATCTCAGGCTAAGCAGAAAACTGAGGTTCACAAGAAATGCTCCCAGTAACTACTGGAGAATGATCTGACAGAGATATTTAATATACAAAGAGTATGAGAGATAAGATTTCCAAGAAGATATCATATGCATTAATTGGATACATACATAGAGAGATATGACCTTTACAAGGTGGCTGTGTACAAAAAAAGGTATGCGGCTGGAATACCTTTATGCCTTGTAGCATATAGATGAGGCACCTTTTGATCTCCATTGGTGAGAGAATGACCAGCATATGCTTGTACACCATCTCCTTGTCATGTCCACAAAGTTTCACGTTCAAATGAGCTCTTTACATAGAGATATGGGCATGAAGCTTTTCACCTACCCTTCATCTTCTCTCACCTCTTGACTTTCCACTTCTTGGCCTTTGTCCTTCCGTTGCCTTGGATGGATTTTGGTGCTCCACATCACTCCATATGGATAAGGTCACGTATTTGTTTGAGTCTTCTATCTCTCTAAATATATTTTGGCTTTTATATAATCCATAAATACATTTGCCCTTTTTAATTCAACACTCTACATTAAGGTTATGAGTGTGCCCTTTATAGTTTTAGGGTCTTTCTTCATTTTGGGCGTACAAAAAATACATAAATGATGAAGAGGTACATAATGAAGGGTGAGTATGTGTCAAGCCTCACAATTGGAGCTTGCACATGATCCATATTTTTCAACACCTATTGAGGCTCTTATGGCTGATTATCTTTCCCATAGGTAGCTGATAGATTTTGGTCCTTCTTTCCATGATACTACATAGAGAATGGTTCTCTACTTATGCACCAAAGTCTCTTGGTATTGAGAGACTTGGTGACTCTTACTAGTGTGACATTGTTGGGATTAGAGATGTGGTTGTGCAGTTCATTAATGGTTCAAAATTTACTATGTATAATGTATGCCATGTACCTCAATTATCATGTAGTTTGATCTCAGTTGGTCAACTTGATGACCTAGGCTACCAGGTGGTCTTCTATGCTCAGTCCTTTCAAATATCAAAGGGCAATATGGTTATTGCAAAAGCAAGCAAAGTTGGCTCATTTCATCCCTTATTTGTATCATAGAAAGAGAAATTGTTAGATGTTATTGAACAACCTATGGCTTGTATTTGGCATGGCTGTTTGGGCCACATATCTCATAGTAGAATGGAAAATATTTCTTATTTTGGCTACTTACATGTGTTATCTTTCTATAATTTTTTTATTTTGTGAGCATTATCAATATGGAAAGCAAACTAGGAATGCCCATAAAATGCACATTGACTCTTCAGTTCAACCTTTAGATCTCGTTCATACAAATGTGTGTGGTACTACGCCCACAAGTTCATTAGGGGTTCTCTTTTCTTTGTCACCTTCATAGATGATGCTACTAGAAAAGCCTGGATATATCCTATCAAATCAAAGGATGAGGTATTCCCTATTTTTAAGAAATGGCTTGCTTCAATTGAGATTGAAAAAGGAACTAAGCTTAAGGCTTTATGTTCAGATAATGGGGGTGAGTATACCTCACATGAAATCAGTCTTTTTTGTCAGTCTAGAGGAATCTGTAGAGAATTTACAACTCTTTATATCCTAGTACAGAATGTTGCAAGTGAAAAGATGAATAGAACTATTCAGGATAGAGTAGTTTCTATGTTGCATCATGCAAACCTTTCACAAGGCTTTTGGGTAGAGGCAATATTAACTACAGTTCACATGATTAACCTTTCACCTAGTATCGTCAAAGGTATGAAAGTGGCACAAGACTTATGGACAAGGAAGCCACCATATTATGAGCATCTTCGAGTTTTTGAGTGTGAAGCATATGTTCATATACCCAAGAATCTTAGACAAAATCTAGACATAAGTCAAAGAAATGCATTTTCCTTGGACATGGTCGATAAGTAAAATTTGGATATCACTTATGGGATCTTGAAACATGGTTAGTGATCAGAAGTAGTGATGTCAATTTCAATGAGTCTAAGATGCATAAACAACTGATTAAGGAGTTTCAAGTGAGAAGATTGGTGTTTGAGGATAATAGTCGTCAGGTTTGCATGCCTAAAAATGTTGCACATGGGCATTGTCAAGAAAATGTCCAATCAGATTAGTCTGCAAATGTTCCTATCCAGCAATCATTGAGACGCTCTGCACGTGTCTCACATCCACCTGACAGATATGTCCCAGATTTGGATTTTGTTATGCTAACAGATGTTGGTGATCCTTTTTACTACAAAGAGGCTATGCAAATAGAAGATCATGTCAAGTGGGACCATGCCATGAGGAGTGAATTAGATTCTATTCACAAGAATGGTACTTGGGATTTAGTACCTTTTCTAAAGGGCATGAAAGCTTTACCATGTAAATGGGTATATAAGCTGAAATCCACATCAGATAGTGCTTCTTCAAAGTATAAAGCATGACTTGTTGCAAAGGATTTTAAGCAACTATATGGCATTAATTTCGAGGAAATCTTCTCTCCAATACTCAAGATGACTACCCTGCACATGTTGCTTGGATTCTTTGCATTGTAGGACTTAGAGCTAGTCCAAATGGATGTGAAAAATGCTTTCTTGTATGGAGATCTTATAGATGAGATCTATATGGAACAACTAGAGGGTTATGGAGTTCCTGGCAAAGAAGGTCTAGTTTCTAAGCTCAAGAAGAGATTATATGGACTTAAATAGACCCCTAGGCAATGTACCAAGAGTTTGATGCTTTTATGAAGTCTCAAGGCTATTATCGAAGCAATGAGGATAATTTTCTCTACACAAAGAGATGCTCAGATGGCAGCTTGATATGCTTGATACTTTATGTTGGTGATATGTTGATTGCTAGGACGTTTTCTTATGACTTGTCAAATCTCAAAAAGAAGTTGCATTAGACATTTGATATGAAGAATTTGGGGGATGCCTAACATATTCTTGGCATGCACATTACTCGTGATAGGAGTAAAAGATCCATATACTTGCCTCACAGTGAGTACATATCCAAAGTACTTTAGAGGTTCAATATGTAGGGTGGAAAGGCATTGCATACACCTTTACCCACATATGTGAAATTGAGCAAGGATGATTGCCCCAAATCAAATGAGGAAAAGGAATTCATGACTGAAATTCCTTATCAACCTGTTGTTGGTAGTCTCATGTATGCTATGGTAGCTATCAGACCAAACATTGCATTTGCAATGGGAGTTGTGAGCAGATATATGTCTAATCCTAGAAAGAAGCAATGGGAAGCAGTCAAGATGATTTTGAGATATTTGAGTGACAATAAGGACAAATGTTTATGCTTTTATAGAGGGAAAGCATCAATTATTGGTTACACAGATTCTGATTATGCTGGTTGTGTTGACAATCATAAGTTTGCATCAAGGTACGTTTTTCATTTTGCTGTAGATGCTACCTCTTGGAAATCTCATCTCCAAGAATATACAATTGTTTCCACCAAAAAAGTAGAGTATGTTGCAACAAGTGAGGCATGTAAGGAAGCATTGTCGCTTTCTCATCTTGCTTGTGATATGGGTCTACCTCCATATGTACCTCATTTGCTCAGTGATAGTCAGAGTGACATTGCATGGGCTAAGAATCGAGTCGATCATGCAAAGACAAAGCACATTGAGGTGTAGTATCACTTCATTAGAGAATTCTTATCCATTGAGCACATTATTCTTGAGAAGGTTCATACTCGAGATAATGTTGCAAATGATTTGACTAAAACTCTACCACATGATAGCTTTTGACACTGTTGTCACTTGATGGGGGCTACTTGATTCATGATCTTACAAAATTACTTGTATACTATGTAACATGCCCATTAGGTGGGAGGTATAGTTTGTATACTGACATTCAAGTATTCTTCATCATTCTTTATTTTTCTCCCGTAGTCATTGTGGCCATATTGGCCTCTAGTGGGAGATTCTTACCATTAGTGTCCATGTGAGAGGCCAAATGGATGTTGGAGACTTTTGTATATGTTCTTTAATAAAACATAGAGTGGCCTAGTCAGCCACAGACTCTAATTTTGTTCTCATTTTTGTGACCTAAAAAATCTAGGTTCATGGTCTACGTACTGTGTGTTTGCCCTGTGTATTTTGCAACCACTGTGCGGATTAATGTGTATGGCACTAGATTTTGGGTTTGTAAAGCAAGGGTATTGTTGCAGAGCTCTTAAGAAGGAGAGTCCACCATCATGCATCGCTGAAGAATTTCACTGCATAGATTATAGGGCATTGAACAAGGTAACTATCAAAAATAGGTTTTGAATGCCTATGTTGGAAGACCTATTTGATAAGTTACATAAAGATAGGTATTTTATCGAGCTTGATCTCAGGTCAAGATATCATCAGATTAGGATTAGGGTAGAGGATGTTCCTAAAATTGCTTTAAGAAACTAGATATGGGCACAACAAGTTCTTGGTGATGCCTTTTGGTCTCACCAGTGCTCCTTCCACTTTCATGAAGCTCATGAATAGTGTACTATGGCCACATCTAGGGAAGTTTTTAGTCGACTTTCTAGATGATATTATGATCTATAGTATATTAGAATAGGAAAAGTATTCCAAGTGTTAAGGGAAATTTCATTCTTTGCCAAGGAGTCAAAGTGTGAATTTTTCAAAACAAAGGTTAGATACCTTGGGCATATAGTCTCCCAAGACAAAATTGAGATGGATCTTAAGAAAGTACATACTATTATGGAATGGCCATATCCCAAGAACCTGGAAGAGTTGTAGATCTTCTTGGGTTTATTAGGATTCTACCAAAGATTCATGAAGAATTATGCCAAAATTGCTATCATGATGATGAACAACTTAAAGGGAAAGGGAGAGCCTTTCACTAGGGAGATGAATAGAAGAAAAGTATGGAAAATTTGAAGGTAGAAATTTCTATAGCTCCACTTTTGCATATAGCAAATCCCAATAAACCCTTTGTGGTTGAGACTAACACTAGTGATTTTGCTTTAGGGGCAGTCTTAGTCCAAGATGGTCGACTAGTGGCTTTTGAGAGAAAGAAGCTATAACCTACTCAGAAAAATTACTCCATTTATGAAAAGGATTTGTATGCAATAGTCCATGCTTTGAAGAAGTGGTGCCATTATTTGTATGGTGCCAAAGTTACGATAGTGTTTGATCAAGAGAGCATTAAGTGGCTCTCTAATCAAACAAACCTTTAAGGTCGTAAGGCTTGATGGGAAGAGACCCTTCAAGAGTTTGATTATGAGCTTAGGTATAGGAATGGAAATTTTAATGTAGTGGCTAACTCGCTTAACAGCATGCCTATGCTCAGTGGATCAAATTTTACTTAGATCACTAGTGAGCTACTTGAGTCCATTAGAGGGAAATGTAGGCTTGATCTGCATATATATTTTGAGATTTGGGAAGCCATAGAGAAAGGGGATCATGATACATGGCTTTCCAGTGAGGATGGAGTACCGATGGGTACTCAAGAAGGATTCAAGTGGAAGAACTATAGTATCCATGATGGATATCTTTTATATAAAGGTAAGGTGTGTGTCCATTGACACTTTGAGATGAGACCGCAGATTTTGTAGAGTGTCTCATGACACACTAGTGTGGAACACATAAGAGTTAACAAGGCTTATTATCTTGTCAAGGGGTATTTTTATTGGCATGGGCTTCATAAGGACATCCTAGATTATGTGCTTAACAACACTGAATTCCAGGTCAATAAAGCTAAAAGATTGAGGATTGGAGGACTAATCCACCCACTGGATATTCCCAATGGAAGTGGGAAAGTATCTCCATGGATTTCATAGTAGGATTACCTAAGACACAGAGAGGGCACGACTCAGTTTGGGTAATTGTGGAGAGGTTAACCAAAATAGCTAGGTTTATTCCAACATGTAGTACAGTGAAGACAACCGAGTTGGCTAGATTATTTGTAGAAAACCTATAGTGGTTATATGGTCTTCCTTTAGACATAGTTTTGAATCGGGATAGGAAATTTACTAGCCACTTTTGGAGAGAAGTCTTCAAAAGGTTGGATACAAAACTTAGCATGAGTATGACCGAGCATGCACATTTGGATGGGCAGATAGAGAGGGTTAACCAAATCCTAGAAGCTATTCTTTGAGCATATGCAAATGAAAGGAAAACTAATTGGGAAGTGTACTTACCTATAGCAGAGTTTGCATATAATAGTGCCAATCACTCTTCCATTGGGCATAGTCCATTTATGCTTTTGTACGGGTCTTGGCCAAGAGATCCTTTTGCAATAGGATTGCAACATGAGAAGGCCCAAGCTGCAAAGGATTTCTTGGAAGAGATGAATGATATGCTTAGGCTTGCAAAGGACAATGTTAGGACAGCTCAAGACAGGCTTAGAGCCTATGCTGGCCCTCAAAGGAGAGACATCAACTTTCAGGTAGGAGAGCAAATATATCTTAGAGTTCCATCTAGGTCTAAAACCATGAAGACGGGACCTTGTCCAAAACTATCTCCTAGGTATTGTGAACCTTTCCCAATACTGAAGAGAATATGAAAGATGGCTTACTAGCACCAACTTCTAGAGAATAGCTAGATCCATCTAGTGTTTCATGTTAACCAGCTTAAGAAAAGGCTGGGTGAATCTGACAACCTCATTATAGATCGTGAGATAATAGAACCTATTTTTGTTCAATCTATTCCATACGAGCGTGAGAGTATACTACACACTCGAGAGAAGCGGATGAGGAGTCACCTATATAAAGAGTGTCTAGTAAAGTGGAAAGATAGTGCTACATGGGAGTGGGCTAGCACCCTTTAGAGATGATTTCCCAATTTTAGATTACCTTCCCAAGAGTCTTCTTAAGGGGAAGTGTTGTGTGAGAGATCCATAGCCTCCACACAAATGAACCAAGAAGTCTAACTAGCAAGGCCACACCCTAGGAGAGAGAGATGTCTTTCCACCCAACCACCCCCTCCAATATATAGCTCCAAGACCAAGGGGGTAATTCCTTCTCAAGAGGACATGTGTACCTTCCATCACATGGGTCCCTAAGGTGTTCACATGGTTTCCACCAATGAGCCATCTCTCATTCAATTTGAAGCTTTGTAGAGAGAGAAGTAGCCTTTGCAAGCTTACTATTGGCGAAGAAGATGATGCAGAGAAATGAAGGAGCAAGACAATGATGGTCACATGTGTATCTATATTGCTTCCATGTAAAGTACAAGTGATTTGAGGTCTTTGTATAGACTCTAGAAGTGATCCATGACTTCTACAAGTGGATCTTGAATTCAAATGAAGGCAGTAAGAGTTGTTGGAGGGAATCAATTCAGTTTCTTACAATCTAAGAAAAGTGAAGATCTAGTTTGATCTACTTTTAGGTGATTGAGTGATTGATTGAATGCAAATCCACCACCACAAATTTGTGGAATTTGGGATCTCTCTTTCTATTTTTACATGGGTAAAGCTCAAGGCTTTTACAATCATGAAAAAACTTTTTTTAAAAATACAATAAATCAGCATAAGTAAAATAACTCTTCAATGGATGTTCTTTCAATATAATCCAAGCCATAGTTTTTGATGTAGATCAAAACCACCTCAAGCATAGTGTAAGCTTCATGTTCCAATAGCTCCCCCTCAAGCTAAAGTATGATTGAGTCTTCATTCTCTAATAGGTTGAACACCTGCCATAGCTTTGAATCTATAAAGCTTTATTCCATCAAGTGCCTTCGTCATCATATCTGCTACTTGCTTTTCAGTTGAAAAAAAAGAAATGTAAATCTCCTTTGCCATGAGCTTCTCCCTGATGAAGTGGTAATGCACCTCTATGTGTTTGGTTCTCGCATGGAAAATAGGGTTTGCTACTAGATGCATGGGACTTACATTATCTCCAAATATGTTAGGTTTGGAAATCACAAGTCCCAAATCTGTATACAATGCTTTTAACCATATTGCCTCTTGAGTTTCTATGGTTAAACCTCTGTACTCTACTTCAGTTGAGGATAAAGCAAGTGTTGGTTGCTTCTTGGAACTCCATGACACTAACTTTCAACCTGCAAATGCTAAGTAACCAGAAGTACTTCTTCTATAATCCTTAGCTCCTGCCCAATCTGCATCTGAATAGATTTAGATATCCAAATCTGAAGAGTCAGGATAGATATTACCTTCATTGATTGTACCTTTAAGATACTTAAGTACTTTTTTAGCTGCATCCATGTGTGGTCTTCTCAGTGAGTGCATGAACTAACTAAGCACTCCGACACTATATGAGATGTCTGCCCTTGTATGAGTAGCATATATCAAGCTACCTACCAATCATTGATGCTCTTTAATGTCTTCAATTTTCTCACCTTCATAAACACTAATTTTATGATTAATCTCCAAAGGGGTACCTGCTGGTTTTGTGTTTTCCATTTTGAGCTTGAGAAGATCCTGAATGTATCTCTACTGAGTCAAATACATCCCTTCATATGTTTATATGACTTGCATACCTAGGAAATATGTGAGCTCACCTAAGTCGTTGATTTTGAACTCCTCTTGCATGTGTCTCTTGATCCTTTGAATGCCATTTAGATCATCACCTATCACAATAATATCATCTACATATACACATAGATAGATAACCTCATTGTGATCCCTTTTGATGAATAGAGAAGGATATGAGTTGCTAGGTTTGAGCCCTTGATCTTGAAGGTATGTAACCAACCTGTAATTCCAAGCATTAGGAGCTTGTTTCAATCCACACAATGCTTTCTTAAGTTTGCAAACATAAGATGCATGATTAGGGTTTTCAAAACCTCGTGGTTGTGACATGTATACCTCTTCACTTATCCAACCATTTAAGAATGCATTTTTCACATCAAGTTGGAGGAGTCTCCAATTCCTTGCAGCAACTACACTTATCAATGTCTTGATTCTAGTCATCTTTGCAACTGGTGAGAATGTTTCCTCAAAGTCTATACCATGAGTTTGTGAGCATCCTTTGGAAACTAATCTTGCCTTGTACCTACAAACTGATCCATCTGAATTTCTTTTAACTTTATATACCCATTTGCAACCAATTACCTTTTGATTTAGTGACATTAGAACCAAATCCCAAGTGTCCATCTCCTTCAATGCATCTATTTCTTCTTTCATGGCCTTTTCCCAATTCAGGTTTCCCTTTGCCTCTTCATAGATTGACCGTTCTTTTGAAATTGAATATTTTTCCAAGTAGATTGAATGCTTTGTAACAAATGTGGAATCATATCCATACCTTTCTGGTTGTTTCTTCTCTCTTGCTGATCTTCTAAGTGCTTGTTTGGAGCATTCTCCAACCTCTTACATCTTTGCTTTACCTCTTGACTTCCATAGTTTATAATCCTTTTCTCTTTCATCTTGGTCATTGTCTCTCTCACTTCTTGGATCTTGGACCTGTCTATCATGCTTGCTTCCTAATTGATGAGAATCAGAATCAAGATCATATGGTAGAGTTACCTTTTGTTTGTCTTCATCATACCAAGACCTGTGTTCTTCAAACACATCATCTCTACTTGTAGTGAATTGCTTGGTTGAAGGATTATAGAACCTGTAACCCATCTGAGTTGAATCATATCCAATAAACACTTCCTTTGTTGCCCTTCCATCTAGCTTACCTCTTATTTGTGATGGTACATGAACATAAACTAAACAACCAAACACCTTGCAATGTCCAAGACTAGGTTTTCTTTCATGCCATGCTTCATAAGGAGTCATACCTTGAAGTGATTTGGATGGTAGTCTATTGACAAGGTACACAACAGTTGAAATAGCTTCTGCCCATAGATAATGTGGCAACTTCTTCTCTTCAAGCGTTGTTGGGGCTGATCCAACCAATGTCTTGTTTCTCCTCTCTGCAATTCCATTTAGTTGAGGATAGTACCTCGTAGTCATGACTTATTTCCCTTTTGATACCTTTGTCCTGCATGAACTCATCAAAATCTTTGGAGAAGTATTCTCCCCCTCCATCAAGTTATGTGGTAGATACTTTTTGAAGTAATCAAACACTTCATTCTTACTTTTGATGAAGTATTAGAATAGTCATCGACTCTGGTCATCAATAAATGAGACATAATACCTTGATCCTACCAATGAAGGTTCTTGATTTGGTCCCCATACATCTGTATGTACTAAGTCCAATAAGTTGTTGTGGATGTAGCCTTTGTGGTTGAATGGTTGTCTTTGTGCCTTCCCAATCTTACATGCATCACATCTATTGATCATGTGTTGCTTTGATATGTTCGACAGTCCTAGAACACTTTGATCCCTGCATATATCCTTCAAGGTTCTTTCATTCACATGAGCAAGTCTCTTATGCCACACTCCAAGCTCACTTAGGGTTTGAGACCCAAAGTTGAATAGAGCTATGTTCCTAATTTCTCCTACTTTGAAATTAAAGAGCCTACTATGCTTCTCATACTTACGATCCCGAGTTGTGGGATTTCATATATCATCTCTAGTGCAGTTATCCATACCTATCAGTCTCGGGTTGTGGGATGTCTTGTATCAATCGCATATTCTTGTATCTTTTCCCCTACGTGGGTGTTCTTGTAATCAAAAGAATATTTTTGAAATCTTATCTAATGTAGTCAGAGAGCACAATCTAGTGCTCCCCTGACATTTTGGCAAGACTGGCTTCTATTCTAGGCATCATGGAGAATGCATATGAACAGATTATGGCATCACTTCAAAGTCTTCAACAACAATAAAGGACCTAACTCATAGACAGGCACAAGTTGAGATGGAACATTTGGTGCATGTAAGCACTCTCATCCAGGAGCTTCAAGAATGAGTTAGGAATCTTCAAGCAAATCAAGGAAGCATTCAACTGAACCAATGTCCTAGTTCATCTTTCATGAAGGGACCTAAAAATTGCGTGCAGAAAAGTTTGATGATGATCGCACAAAGTTCCGAGGGTTCCTACAACAAGTCAAATTGTACATCCGTATGCAGCTTGATAGATACCCTGAGGCTGCATCCAAGATCAGTTTTATTGGAACCTTACTCCATGGTTAAGGATTATCATGGTTTGTCCCAATCTTGGAGAAGGATAAGGCAGTACTTCATGACTATGAGGGGTTTCTTCGAGAACTCACCACCACATTTAGAGATGCAGACACGAGTCGAGTGGCAAAAACAAAACTCCGGAAGCTACATCAAGATAATTGCCCTGCCTCTATCTATGCATCAGAATTTAGACGGTTGATATGTGACCTCACTTGGCATGAAGATTATTTCATAAGACACTTTAGATGGGGTTTAAGAGATGATGTAAAGGAATTTATGCTCACAACGCTAGAGGTTAAGACATTGAATGAATATGTCAATCAAGTTATTCAATGTGATAACTACCTTTTTGAAAGGAAACAAGAAAAACAAGTAGAAGGAAGACCTCGCCAATGGAAACCCTTCCAGACCACTCCTAGGGATGAGTCTATACCCCAACTTATGCAGATAGATGTAACTAGATTTCAACCTCTAACACCACAAGAGAAATAGAGAAGGAGGGATAACAAGTTATGCATGTATTGTGGAAACCCTGGCCATATTGCAGTTAATTGTCCAAATAAGAGAACGAACACTAGAGTCGCAGACACCCTTGTAGAGTAGGGAAATGAGGAAGTCCAGTTGTAAAAGAGACCGTACAACCAGACCATGATATAAGAAAGAGTCTCATAATTCCAAGTACACACATAGAAACATGTCTTGCACCTATCAAGTTAATCATGGCCAAGAAGACCCTTTCCCTTAAAGTCCTAGTAGATTCAAGAGCCTCCTCATGTTTTATTGATGAAGGATTGGTTAAGAAACATGGAATTCCTATGCTTCAGAAGAAAAAACCAATAATAGCTGAAGTAGTAGATGGTCAACCTCTAGCATTTGGGAATATAACCATGGAAACCACACCATTAAGAGTACACCTTGGTGACCATGAATCCCACATATGTTTCAATGTAATATCATGCCCAATACATCTAGTTATCATTGGAATGCCTTGGTTAAAGAAACATAATACAGACATTAATTGGGAAAAGAATAAAATCACCCATCAAGATATCCAAAAGAACCCGACATATGTCAGAGCCAAAGCCTTCATACATGCACTAAGGAAGGAACCAACATATATGATCTATGCCATACCAGCTCAAGAATCCAAGAAAGAGGATCCAATGAAGCTACCATTAGTACAAAGGTTTTGAAGATATTTTTGAAAAGAAGAATGCAGATATCCTCCCAGAGCATAGACCTTATGATTGTGCCATAGAACTTAAAGAGGGGGCACAACCGCCCTTTGGACCAATCTAGAAACTATCCCTAGAAGAACTTACAAAACTACACAAGAACATTGATGAGAATCTAGCAAAGGGGTCTATCAAACACTCAAAGTCTCCAGCAAGAGCTCCTATTTTATTTGTAAAGAAGAAGGATGGGACTCTCTGGATGTGTGTAGACTATCGTGGATTGAATAAAGTCACTATAAAGAACAGATACCCTCTACCACTCATATCAAATATCTTGGAATGCCTTGGAAAAGCAATGTTCTTCACAAAGATTGACCTTCGAGAAGCTTACAACCTTGTCAGGATCAGAGAAGGAGACGAATGGAAGACATCATTTCAAACAAGGTATGGCCATTTTGAATATGTAGTTATGTCATTTGGTCTCACAAATGCTCCAGCTATCTTCCAACATATGATGAATGATATCTTTCGAGAGTATTTAAATTATTTTGTTGTAATATACCTTGATGATATCTTGATATTCTCCAAAAATCTAAAGGATCATGAATGTCATGTAAAGATACTCCTAGAGAAACTAAGAGAGAAAGGATTATATGCGAAATTGCAGAAGTGCTCTTTCCATAAGATAGAAGTGGAATTTTAAGGATACATTGTATCACATAAAGGAATTTTTATGGACCTTAAGAAGATTGAGAAGATCCTTGATTAGCAACCACCTTCATGTGTTTGAGATGTACATGTTTTCTAGGGTTTGCCAATTTCTACAGGATATTCATTAGAGATTACTCCAAGATAGTGACACCTTTGACCAAGCTTACAGGGAACTCCAAATTCTCATGGACCAAAGAAGCAAAAAAAGCCTTTGAGACCTTGAAATCAGCATTCACTACTACTCCAATTCTAGTTCATCCTGATTCTAGTAGGCTCTTCTTCCTAGAGACAGATGCATCAGACTTTGCCCGAGGGGCCATTCTTTCCCAATATGGAGATGATGGACACCTACAACCAATTGCATATCATTCAAGAAAGTTTTCCCCTCTGGAAATTAATTATGAAATTCATGATAAAGAAATTATTGCCATAGTGGATGCATTTGATACCTGGCATCACCATCTAGAAGGAGCAGCTCATAAAGTTACTGTGTATATGGATCACAGAACCTAGAGTATTTTATGACCACCTGCATCCTCAATAGAAGGCAATCTCGATGGAGTAACTTTCTATCTAGATTCGACTTCTTCATCACATATCGTCCAGGATGTCAACAATATCAGTTAGACACCCTATCCAGAAGATCTTACCTTGCATCAAAGAAGGGTGAAGAGGCCTTTGATCAACAAGAAAGTGTACTACTCAAGCCTGAGCATCTCCAATTAGTAGTTATCTCTTCAAACCATCATGAAGATTCAACCTTGAATCATTTGATCTGTGAGAATCTACCATAGGATGAATTGTTTTGTAACATTAAGTAGAAAGCTCAAGAAGAAAAATTCCAAGAAGTAAATGAATTTTAGGAAAAGGATGGATTACTACTCTATAAGATCTATTGTATGTCCCTCCAGGAAAGTCCAGGATCCAAGTACTTCAACAACATCATGCAACCTTGCAGCAGGACATTTTGGAGTGAATAAAACAATAGAACTCATATCAAGGGATTTCTGGTGGCCTGAAATGTGGAAGGAAGTCAAAGAATGTATCCAAACTTGTGACACTTGCAATAGATCTAAGGTACCCCAATATAAACCCCATGGCCTCTTGCAACCTTTACCTATTCCAGAAAGGCCATGGGCTTCACTGTCTATGGATTTCATCACAGATCTACCAAAGTCAGATAAGTATGATGCCATTCTTGTTATTGTGGATAGGTTTACAAGGATGGCACACTTCATTCTAATTACCAAGACAATCATAGGTGCAGCCACTACTAGACTTTTTCTCAAATACATCTTTAGGCTTCATGGATTGTCTGATGATATTTTTAGTGATTGAGGTCCACAGTTCATATCCAACTTTTGGAACAGTCTTTGCAAGCTCCTTGGTGTTCAAGTTAAACTATCTACAACAAATCCTCCACAGACTGATGGACAAACAGAACGGGTGAATCAAGTCCTAGAGCAATATCTCTGTTGCACTAGCAATTATCATCAGACCTAGTCCCTCACCACCTATCGAGATTGATGATCATGAAGAATTTGAAGTCAAGCATGTCCTAGATTCAAGAATATCCCGAGGAAGATTGGAGTACCTTATTCATTGAAAAGGTTATGACATTAGTGATCGTACTTGGGAACCTGCAGAAAACCTTCAAAGAGCACCAATCAAGGTTTGAGAATTCTATAGGAGAAATCCAATGAAGCCGAGACTAGAGAACATGACCGCTCCTCATGGAACTCATCGCTTGAGGGGGAGGTGATGTCACGGACAAAGGAAATTATCCCGAATCTCAAATTCCATGTGAGTCCTATATCTCATGATTGGTTCAGAACTAGGAGAAACCAATGCTTCCATTGCGTCCGAAACATGAAAAACCTTAAGATCGATTGTCTTCTTGGTTGATTTTGACATCTAGAGACCATGCTTTGAATTAATGACATCATCAATGACATCATCAATTTGTAACCGCCCTTGAACTGCCCTTGGAAAACCTATATAAGGAGGGGTTGGCCATATTCATTCTCAGTCTTGCCAATACTAATCTTGGGAGCTCAAGGAGTCGTGACCGCCAAGTAAGTACTCTCCAAGTTCTAGTTCTAGTTCCTGTCTTGTTCCTTGTTCCACTCTTTTTTAGTCTAGTTCTTGGACATCGTGTCTTGTCCTCTTGTAATCTTGTAGTATGGGATCTTGTCGAGTTATTTCTTGCATCTCGTTCATTTCCCTGAAGGGAATTCTTGTACTTGATATGATCCCGGGTTGTGGGATTTCATATATCATGTCTAGTGGAGTTATCCATACCTATCAGTCCTGGGTTGTGGGATGTCTTGTATCAATCACATATTCTTGTATCTTTTTGCCTACGTGGGCATTCTTGTAATCAGAAGAATATTTTTGAAATCTTGTCTAGTGTAGTCAGAGAGCACAATCTAGTGCTCCCTTGACATGATCCATTTTTCTTTTTTATTACTTGTCCTTGTTCCTCTGCTCTAATAGGTGACTGATCTAATGAAATATGTATGTCTTTGGTATGATGAGATGATATGACTGGATGAGACAAAGACAAAATGGATGGTTGATAAAATGACGAAAGTTGAAACTGATTTAATGGAAAAGATGATAAAATTAAATTAAATGGATTGAAGATAAAAACAATAATTATGCATGTTACAAACTATGAGGAGACACACAACAAAGAGATGTGTAAGGATGGAAAAAATGAGGATAGTTGAATCTAAGGCTGAAAGAATGATGATGTTGTTATGGATAGATGAGAAAATGATGATGATCTAAAAGGAAAGAATGGTTTTGACATGACTAAAGTGTGCATGTGTGTATGATATGATACCATGGCATATGGGATGACATAGGGAGTGTTTGATGGTGGAGACATGTGTGTTGTGGTTGTGAGTTTCACTGAATCTAATTTATTGAAAGATTCCATAACAAGAGACTCATGGATTCAAGAGATGTTGATGGTATTGGATTTGGATGAGACTAAAGTGGATGCAGTGGTTGTGGTGTCCATTTCAGGTGCAATGGTTGTTATCATGATGGCTAAGGATGGTGTGATGGCTTGTGTCTCTAACCGCACTATTGGAGTGACAAGGGGTGCAATGGGTACATACAAACTAACTATAATGGTTTCTATTTGTGAGGGTGGTGAGTGAAGCTCTATGACTATGGTTTTAGCTATGTGACTTCTTCATCTTCTTGGTAAAAGTCATCTACAGGGTGAATTGGTGATGATGGTCATTATGGTGTGAGTGATGGCGTGACAATGCTATGGTGGTGAGGGAGTGGGCATTCCTCTTCTTCTTATTCTATGTCTTCTAAATCATCTACCTCACTTGCTTTAGTCGTTTATGCTCAATCTTTTCTCACAATGTCTCACAAGACTTTTAACACTACACATGAAAACCATCACATCAATCTCCTCTTTTTCTTTTGTCGTAGAGGTATGTGTGGGGAGGGACGCATGAGTTTCTTTCCTTCTTTCTCTTGTGCCACTACATGTTTAGGGGTTCTAGTTATGATCTCTTGCATCTTTGCTTCTACCATTTTGACATCTTTATATAAGATATGCACTTGATCAAATCTCTTCTTTGTGCATCTTTCTGCCCAAATTACAATTTTTGGGGATTTTCTAGATACAATGGTTTGGGATCTACACATTCTTCTAGATGCTCTAGATTCTACACTATTGATTGGTGTGGGTATTGAGCGGCAAGTAGTGGCATGCTTAGGTAGCTTCATGAATTCCTAGATTTTGTCTATAGTGTCTGTAGTCGAGAATGACACATCCTCTCGAAGTGACCGATATATAATTATTTTCACTATTTGTGTCACATGCAAATGTTATGTGGTTGTATTAAGAACCCCTTGGGGAGTGGGTGTTCAACGCACCCCTAAGTAAGATCACATGTGGGCTCACACATGAGTGTCATGTGGCACTCATGTGACAGGCCACCTTGGAGATTATCATATGAAGAAAGGGGGAATACATGAAATAGGTACATGGCAGGGAGGAAAATGAAGGATTTGAATGCTCGTCTCATAATACTTCTAGAAAGTTAAGCCGACTTCACTCATCATTGCCCTTGTAACTTGATGCAAACTCACAAAAAGTGGGAGGACTCCTCGAGGTGGCAACGTGGCATTAGTATCTGAGCTAGGTGATAGCCACATGACCACATCCATATGAAAGTAGAGCCACGCACCCAGGTAGGCAGAGGACATCCACGGAGGGACTATTTACACCAGCCATGAGTGCACACGCATCCTTTCCTCTCCTCCTCCCCTCTTGGATGAAGACAATGAAATGAAGCACCTCTTTATACCTGAAAATCTTGCTAAGGAGCCCAATGTGGGATAACCGATGTCGACCATGGCTTGTTGACAAAGATGGGAGAGAAAATACACAAAAATTTGCCTATGAAGAGGTAAGAGCCTATCAAATCTCGTTCTTGGATCATCTTCAAATACCTTTTGGAGAAGATTTTGGGGAAACTTGGAGCTACTAAGCATATTAACATGTAACATGGGTTGTGGAGATCGGGATGGGATAAGGAAAAGAGGTGAAGAGCTTCAATTGAGTCATTTCTTAATCTAGCAAAGTGAGTTTCCCATCACTTTTTCTGAGTTCACTTACCTACATGCATACCCTTGTCTTCCCAGAGCCATAGCTTTGTGCTCAGAGATCCGATTGGAGGAATCTTGGTATTGATGTGAGGCTTATCTCCCAAGATCTCTTTAACAATGAAGAATGCATCGTTTGGACAAGATTTGATAGGTCAAAGAAGTTATGCACCACTTCAACAAGAAGTAGTCGACCAATTTTGGCCCTCGTTTTGGAACATTTAGTGTCTGATTTCACTGTCGTTGCTTAGGTTAACATCATGGACATGATATAAAAGTGTTGGAGTGCATTTTAAAGACTAGAAAGAAGCTGTAATTTGTTAATTTTTGCTTTACTTTGGCTTTTTTAGCACTTAGAAGTTGTTTTTGGAGCTCTTTTGATGGGTTTTTGGTGTCAATACCCTCCTCAGGTCAACCACACATTCCAAATTTTCTTTTGGGCTTGGTGAGAACTCCAAATCAATATCATACAATATCAAGGATCACTTCAAGATTGTTGTGGATACCTTGGACAACATCAAGGAAGTGCTCTTGTGATATTTCTATCTCTTTTGTTTATATAATGTGTACTTCCATCTTCGTTTAGCTCTCTAATTCACACTTTTTTTTTGGGGGGGTGGTAGGTAAATATGGAAAGTAAGGATCAAGGGCAGTTAGAACATGCTTCCCCACCTAAAGACCAAACTCTAGAGGGATATGAAAAAAAGATGGGAGAGGTTGAGCAAGAAGAAGATGACACTTACACTAAGAGCTCTATGACGAGTTTGTTTCACACAAGAAATTCAATGAGTTCAAGGAACAAAGCCATAGAATAGAGATGGTTATTGGTAGCATGAACTCTCTGATAGGATGTGAGACTAAAGGGGCATTATTTATCGTTTTATGCCTATTTTTTATATTTTTTTGTGTAAGTTCTACCTACCAAAGGGGTTTTGTTGTAGTCACACTTTGCTATTGTAAAGAGCAAGGAGTCTTGAGACTAAAGAGTACAATCTCTTTACGCTATACTTTCTCTAGAACTTTGAGGACTCATTTGATGTTCAAATAATCTCTAGAACCAATTTTTGACGTTTTTTGTCCAAAATCCATGTGAAAAAGGTCATGTCCACACGTATAAAGAAATGTTGATATATTTTAGTAGTGATGTGTGTGAACACACTCGGAACTCTCATTGCACTTTTTTTCCTTTTAAAGGATTTTTTTCCCTTTTAAAGGATTTTTTTCCCCAGCTTATATATATATGCATATTATCCTAATGCATTACTTATCTTTGTACATTCACTTGGTATTTCATTTAGTGTCGTGTTGTGCTCCAAAGTTCTTCTTTTGTTGTCCATAAGCTTACACAAACGTAAAACTCCAACAATTGTATCACGGATTTCTCTCCTGTTTGCTTATGGCATTGCTCTTCATCCCTCACACTAAGATAAGATCAACTTAATTGGTAAGAGTGAAAGGAAACTCACCTTCCGCTTCTTTCTCTTCTCTATCATCGTGTTTAAAACCTCAACGCTCCTACCTAAATGTGTCTTTTCTGTGTACTCAAGGAGCACACAGAATTATTCCGACAAACAAATGATCCATGACCATATCCTTATATGTGAACATGCGCACAAACGGAGTAAATGCTTACTGTCCAGTCACATATTTACAATGAAGCGAATTTTCAGGAAAAAAAAAATCTTTGGAAAACAGAGAGCTATAAACTGCCTTTGTGATATTTCGCGTCCTGTCTGGCAGTGCGATAACCAGTTTCTTTGAAGCTCGAGGAAACTCTTTGGAAGAATCAAGAACATTATCACAGGGCCAGTTGTGGTGCATTGTAACGAAAATTACAACTCAAGTCCAAGGGGCTGCCTTCTCGGGTCAACTCACATGGACCGTAGGAAGAATGAGGGACTTGCGAAGCGGAACTCTTTACTCTTGAGCTATTCGAATGAGGGACTTGCGAAGCGGAACTCTTTACTCTTGAGCTATTCGAAACCGAAGGGGCTCCAACTTAAGCGTGCAGTAGCATCTTACTTGAAAGAAGCGGACGGCCATCCAAGACAACCCAACTCGCACATGACTTAACCCGAAACAGCCTAAAGGCATTCATGATGCAGAAGCGAACATAACCCGAAAGATGAGAGCCACTACACGATGACCAACCGGCTTCCACGGGACAATCGTCAAAACAATGAAACACAACCCGAGTGCGAAGAGAAAGCTCATTCCCAAACCAATGAGGGGAGGCCAGCGAAGCCCAAGCTAGCCCCGAGGGACACTCAACTCCAGAGATATGATGGCCGCCCAAGACGAGCCGACCTCACAATATGCAACCATCAAGCAACCCACGAGCCACCTAGGAGAACAGGGGATGTTCTCATTTCCGAGCATCTACCCACGGCTTGAGGGACAACCCACATTCCCAAGAGCAGTGAAGAGGGGAAGGCTCAACACACACACCCCATAGTATTTCTTAACATGCACATTGGAGGGCACTCCAAGCTGGTCTGCAGTGCAAAGGATGTCATGGAACCCACTCCGCTTATACAAGCATGATTTGATGCAACAAGAAATACCACTTAAGCACCAGAGGGGGCTGGATAGAAAATGCAGGGCCGTTACATGCATGATCAACTCGAAAGTACATAGCATACATTATCGTCAGTGCAATGCCAGTTCGCGGTCGCTGTGATTGCTGTGATTGCCATGAAAATGTAGTGGCCATTACAGAACCCAGTCATAAACTTCGATGTATTTACAACCAGGGTCATATTTGAAACATTAAGCAACTGAAATGCATTTTTATGCAGGGACTGGGAAAAACAATAAATTTATTGGACTAAGGGAATTCAAATTCTCCATGTTTCCACAACCCGTTAGTCTATCATGACAGTCCGAGAGAATTATTAGCTGTAAAGATCTTCAGAATAATAAGAAAATTATCTTTTCTCCTTCTAAAAGTATCTCGACTGATCAAGTAACATAGATTTTCCTACTTGTTCCGTTACACTAGCTTGAGGGAACAGACGACACATGCGCCGAAGAGGGAAAGAAAAACACAACAGATTATCAATATAATCGTACAGACAAGCTTGACGACAGGTCTTCTCATTCAAATTTCTGTGCGGTCTCAATTATCCACAAGAAAAGGTTTAGTTACAAACAGGTTCGGGCAGTAAACAACTGAGTTGTATTAGACATAGCCTACAGGGACGTGGCCATAAAGGTTTCACATATTCACTCTATTCATCATCCTCGTCAACAATGAACTTTCCAGTTCCTGGGTTAATGGCTGCGACAAAGAAGAAGAGAACCCAGAAAAGTACTAGAGGCTCAATCTCGTTGATGGGCACTCCTGTCTCAATGTTGAGTTGGGCAAGAGTTCCTTTCCCAGTAATGACTTCCCCGATAATGGAGAAAGCAATACCAAGCTGTGCCATTCTCCCAACGAAAAGCTCATTCGCCTTGGTGAACCCGAAAGTTGGACCTGCACAGCACAGCATTTACAACCTTTGTTCAGTTCAGCTTCACTATGTCAACCGCAAGAACTCATATACACACTCTTAAACTGAATGACTCCACATTGAAGGCTCAAACTAGCTCAATCCTTGAACATTACCTCCCTCTTTCAGGCCGAGAGCAGACTTGAGTCCCTTGCCTGGAGCAATGACAGCCCTATCGAGACCGGTAGGCTCGACGGGGTCATCGACAAATTTTCCCCTATCTCCAAGGGCGCCGATCGCACCCAGCAAAGTGAAAAGAATGAAGAACAGCAGCAATGGCTCGGTTTCGTTCAAGGGAAGGCCAGTTTCAAGGTCAAACTGAGCAAGGGTCCCTTTTCCAGTTATAGCTTCACCAAGGATTGATGCCTGTAGCCGACAAGAAGTAAGACAATGCAGATGAGAAGAAGCACAAGACCAGCCATCGTAAGAAAGTTAGAGTCGCATTTTAAGCCGTTATGAACGTCTAGAAAGACGGCGATAACTTAAATTTCATAACGGCAAGAAGCAGACAGATGAAAACCAACGCTCTAAACTCTAGTACATCTGTGGAAATATATGGCTTGAAACTGAAAAACGAAGACGTAAGTTCACGTACCGCAAAGCCAAGCATAGCGACGCGGCCGACGAAAAGCTCATTCTGTTTTGTAAAGCCGATTCCACCGGATGTGCCGAATATGCCATCTTCGACTCGTTCTTTCTTCTTTGTGACGGTTGTTTTGGACCCGGTTGTCTGAGAGGGAACGAAAATGAACTCAGACCTTTAGGGCATGATCCACACAGCCGTCTAACACAAATACCACTACAACAAATGCAAGAAATGGTTACCTTCTTCGGTGTCTTCGTGCCGAAAAGTGCGACAGTCCTTAAGCTGGGAGACTGAAGAGAACGTCGGGTAGCCGGGAGTGGCGCAAAGGAAAGGGAACGGATTGCACGGCTTCCGGTCTGAAATTCTGTCAAGGAGGAGGCGAAGGCAGCGGAGCGCGCGATGAGGGCAGACTGAGCCATGGAGGCTCTCGCGAACCACAAGATGCAGAAACACTGAGAGCAAGATGCTAGCTGATTGCTGAAGTCTGCGAGCGGGAAGGTCCCACAAAGCACACTAACAGCGGAGTACCTCTTGTCTGCGCAGCTCCGAGTGCGAGCTCACTGCTTTGTAGGAAGTGTGACTGATAAGAAAAGAATTGTAAGGTCGAGAGAGGGGCGAAGGAGAGTCCACGTGGCAGAAGGAGACGGCCCCTCATCAGCAACGGTGTATTCTCCTTCGTCTAATATCCTTCGCACATCGATCGACAAGCCATGTCATTAGTTGTAGGGCCCAAAATCGCTTTTCTCACGAACTTTCTATGACATACTACGTCGTGGCCTCTCCATTGACCACATATCTTTACATTCCACAAGGCCATCTCAATCCCTACTGTAAAAGCGCCTCTCTCTCTCACATACACACACACCATGACTATGTGCATGTATGTGCCCATGAACCTAGCCAGCTTCTTGTCCTCCCAAACCATTGGGACTCATTATGCCCCTCTTTTAACTCTTTCACACAATGAAACAGCAACCTTTAAGTACATTGAAATAGAAAGGCCTACCCAAATCCTATGTGAAGGAGAGACTACACAATGCAAGAGGCTCATTCTCATCACAAAGACTAGAGAGATCCCTTGCATAACAATTTGATGCAAAAGAGACATTATGAGAGTCTCAATGAGTACGATATGACAAAGGTACATCTAACTTGCTATCTCATCGAGTGTGCACCAACCATTTATGCATAGTTTTTGCCTCTTCAATGTCACCTCTCTTATCAATAAATGCATCATTTAAATTTGATTCAGATATGAAGTGATCTTCGTTATGATTTAAATCCTGTAGATATTGAGAAATTGCCTCAGTCGAAGAAGCATTTGATTGTCTACATGTAAAAACAGGTATCCACATCCTTTGGCCTAACTATGTCTCCTTGGTACATGAAAGTGAGAGTTGAATTGCATCTTCCACAAAATCAACACTTTCACGTTGCTCCTATGAGCCTCCTACTTTTGGAGGAGCTTTTGCACAGCATTCGAGGTAGAGAATTAGATGGAAGCTTGTGAACTCATACATGAAGATAATTGTCTTGAATGGCCCTCCCAACCATGCATAAGTTCTATAGTCTTAAACTTCCATATTGAGTGCCAAGGTGGCTTCTCACATGGGTGCTACTTGGCACTCAAGTGAGAGCCAATATGACATACAAGCTAAGGGAGGATTCACATCTCCCTTACTCTAGCTCTCATATAACATTTTCTTCCCCTTTAACTCCATTTTTGTCCTTAAAAATGGTATTGGAAGGCTTAATGCAAGTTTAATGAAAAGACCAAATGCTCCCACTAAATCCCATATATCCGATGTACATGGAGATGTCTCTGTGTTGTTTCCCCATATCCTTTCTGTTGTATAATTACATGGGTCTAAGGGGTAGAACCCTTGGATTTCTAGGTGTGAAACCCTTGGGATTTACCCCTTTTAGATGGGTCTTGAACCTTAGGGATAATTCTCTAAGGTTGAGTACCTTAGGTTTGATTGGAAGCTTCTCCTAGCCACTTGGTTTGTACGTGAGAGCTTGGAGAGTCTTCTTTTAGAAGCCATGTGATTTCATGTGATTTCCTAAGCTTGGAAACCATGTGAACACCTTAGAGACCCATGTGATGGAAGGTACACATGTCCTCTTGAGAAGGACTTACCCCCTTGGTCTTGGAGCTATATATTGGAGGGGTTGGTTGGGTGGAAATACATCTCTCTCTCCTAGGGTGTGGCCTTGCTAGTTAGACTTCTTGGTTCATTTGTGTGGAGGCTATGGAGCTCTCACACAACAGTGGTATCAGAGCCCTTAGGTTGAGATCTATGGAGACTTTTATCTTCATCACTTTGCTTGTAAGATCTTGTTGAGATCCGTTGAAATTGTATTACTATAGCACTTCTCCATTCTCTATCGAAGTACTCCTCGTAGTACTTCATCGTCTGCAATCATTGCTATTGGACAGATTAGCCAAAACTTTATTGCACAGCATTTGTAGAATACGGGAATCGATCCCGCATCGTATCTGCTCCCGTGGATATGTTTTATCCATTGCCACAGCCGGCAGCTTTGATGTTCTTTCATCCGCTATATTACAAGTGCAAGAACGCACGCAGCCTCCAAGGGTCCTTAATCTCAGCCGCCCACTTACCCCACGACCTCTGCTGGACTTCCCGGAAACACTTTTTCTTGACCGACGGCTCTGGGGAGGAAGATGATGCTGCAGCAGAGGCAGATATCAATGGTGTCCTCTTTCAGAATTGTATCCAATAAAAATACATTTTACTACTTTATCATCCAATTTTCTGCGATGTTGTTCTTCTCCATGCTTGCACCTATCTCTGGCGATAGGATATTATCTAGATTTGTCAGATTCTCTCCTTTTGCAACCAATTAAAGCTACAAGCATCAGAACCCTCCATAGCTTAGATCTCATAATATACACTATAATTGGGTTTTGAATGCATGTCTACAACTCCTCTTCTTCCACATGCCTTCACATCCTGCTGCAACAGCTGCGGCAAGAGTGATGATTCGACACTGTTATCTGGGAGCGACGTAAAGGTGTTTTCAGCCTCAGGACGGGAACCTCCAATATTGATTGCGAACAAGGCCTCGTTTGCTTCTTGACATGTATTTTCTTCATCTGCAGCAAGAAATGATCGAGAAAGAAGAGGTGTTGCTTCCCGCCAATGCTCCTCTTCTTCCGCCACTTTGGTTACTGCAAGGCGCAGCAGCGAGCTAAGCGGGAGAGACGAGATGAAGAACACACCTTTAGCTGAAGGAAATAGAGAAAATTGAGAGCTGTTCGGCTTGATAGAGAGACTGTCACAAGGCGTCTGGGAGGACTGATCTAAGGCATCGTCGCCATTCTTAGCCATTCTACCACACTAATCGGATTCTTTCGTGTGGACCTCTTCTAGGTGGCAATGGGCATTCGCTTCAAAAGGTTCAGGCAGTGCCTCGAGGAAGTGGCGCCTCATCTATGTTAAACGACGTGCCATGCATTGCAATGGAAGCAATGGAACTAACAAACGTTGAGAAGGCAGTGCTGCCATCGTCAGGCATTCCAGCCTAAAAAGGTTGGAATGAAGGTTATGTATTCTTTAAATTATGCTCCTTCTAAATTTTTATTTTATGTTATGAATTATTTTATGATATACGAAGTTAAGAATCATGTACGTGCATGATAGATTGATAGTGTATGCATTATGTACATACTTTTCTCATACACAAAAAGCAATCCTATGCAAAATGCTAGCACATGTAAGAATAAGATCATTGTTCTATTTCAAAGGTATTTTTCTTTCCAAGTATAAAGGAAGCATGTGCATAGTTATACATAAGGATTGCATCCTTTAGTATCCATACATAAATTCAAAGCATGGTCTTGGAAGTACATGCACTTTGGACATACAAGTAAGTATGTATTTCCAAGATGGAAGGGAAGGAGCATAATAGCCCAAGCCTACTTCATCACCGTGAGAACCCTAAAATAAAAGTCAAAGGATGGACGAAGCTTAATCTTTAGGTAACTATTTGCACTTCTTTCTTTTTTTTGCACACTAAAGAGCATACAATGCATGTCATAATAGACATGAATTTGAAAAAAGGATGCATAGAATGAGGTGGCCTCATTTGTTTGGTCACATACACAATTAAGTCATGGAAATGATTTGCACCATGCATCAAATTCATATAGTTTCAGAAAAGAAAGATTGATTGTGCATAAATATGTTTATCTTTCATTATGGAAACTCCAATGCACAAAAAGAAAGATGCATGGAAAATTTTGCACCATCTTTTGAAAAGATATTAGTGTCTAGTTTATGCTTGTAAATTTTCAAAGCATTTGGTTCCATAGATTGGGATAAATTTTAGTTTTTCCATCTCGGGGTCAATCTCTACATATTCCTGAAAAATAGGAAGTACCACCATTGGGTGTCCGATTCATTCCAATAGCATAATTTTCTTATTCCTTATACTCTTGCGCATTATCTACACTCAACCCTATGTGTATCATTCCCATAAAAGGATTTCTTTTAATTGTAATTACATTGGTTGCTATGAGCATTTGAAGTTCATTGTCTCTTCCATAGATAGTAAGTTTTTTGAGCTAGCCGATGTGCAAACCTATCTATCTTGTATCGACTGTTTCTCAATGATGCTCCAAAGTACATAGTGCATCTTATTGCACTTATGGCATGCCTATAAGGTCTATTTGAGTCTCCATAAGTTCAAGGGCTCGTCTTGTGCGGGTTGGCTGGACCAAACTTCGTCGCTTCGCAACTCACTTTTCTACCTCCTACAAACTTCTCCAAGTTCTTTCACCTATGATCTATCCCCAAAACATCCTTGAATGCTCCTTTGTCCAAGAATATGTGCTCCTTGAGCTTTTCTTTGCTCTGCACTTCACCTTGCTATGGATGCCCTTGGATGGCCCTCAATAGACCTATAAAAATCATGAGTTTAGATCAAACTTTAATTGACAAGAAAATAGGATCTCTCCAAATATTTGCTAGGGGGCCCCCAAGATGCACCGATTGCTTGAAAATTCACCGAAAATTGCAAGAAAATCAAAACCCTAATTTTTGTCGTTTAGTCAAACTGTCATGATGGTTTGGTAGGATTGCAATGGTCATGCACCATCGCAATGGTCTTACCTAGCCATGATGATGTGGTAGAATCATGATGGCATGATGTGTCATCGTGATGGTTTGCAATGAGCACGATCATCAATGGTCATCATGATGGCGGGAGCCAATCGCGATGGGCCAGTCTCGTCATAATGTCTTGAGCCAATCGCAATGGTCTAATGAACCATCATGATGGTGTGAACTAATCATGATGATCAGAATGCACGATGGTCTGAAGGCATCATGATGGTATGAACCAATTGCGATGGCATAGTCGAGATGGTGATCATGATGGTATGGTGAGTCATCGTGATGGCGTGAGCCAATCGCAATGGTCAAAAGGCATGATGGTCTAGAAGACATCCCAATGGTATGAACCAATCACTATGGCAGGATGAGTGTGGTCTTTATGATGGTATGGTGAGTCATCGCGATGGCGTGAGCTAATCATGTGGTCAGATGTCATCTCGATGGCGTGAGCCAATCGCGATGTCTAGTATCATCATGATGGGTTGAGCCAATCCCGATGATGATGTCTTATCATGATGGCTTGAGCCTGTCGTGATGGTACAAAAAAATGCAAAATTATAGGATGCAACTATGGATTCCCTAGTGGGCTAAGATGCTCTACACCCTCCAC
This sequence comes from Ceratopteris richardii, assembly GCA_020310875.1. NCBI lineage: Eukaryota > Viridiplantae > Streptophyta > Polypodiopsida > Polypodiales > Pteridaceae > Ceratopteris > Ceratopteris richardii. The sequence goes on along the minus strand of CM035441.1, from coordinate 52,664,029 downwards.
ATGATGTATTCACAAAAACAAAAACTTCTCACACCATCGCGATATCTGAGGCATTTGGTAGAAATTGTGAAATCTCAGAAATTTTACCTCTAGAGTGTTGTAATCTCATATTGAAGCAATTGTTGATATATTTAGGTAGTGATGTGTGTGAACACACTAGGACCGCCGGGGCACCTTTTTCCCTCTTTAGGAGGTTTTTTTCCCCTGGCTTGTATATACGCCTATTGCCCTAATGGGCTACTTATCTTTGTACATTCTCTAGTAATACATTCAATCTTGTGTGTTGTGCTCCAAGCTTCTTCTTCTTCCTTGTGCTGTTCGCGTGCTTCCGCAGACGTCTAACTCCAACAATTGGTATCAGAGCAGGTCGTCGCTTCATCTAGGGCACCGTTGACACTCCTCCGTTTGCAGTCTCAGATTCGCACGAAATTTGGTGAGCATACTCAGGCCTCCGAACGCACTATCACAGTGCTTGTGCAGGCTATTTCGTCCTTTTGTGCCAAAGGTATATACCAGTTTCTGTTCGCCAGTTTAAGCGTTTCGAAGTCTGCTACAGGTCTAGCAGAACTTGTCTGGGCAGTTCCGTTCAACTTTTTGAGATACAGTCAATTTTCTGCATCAAGGTATTTTAGTCACCGGCCATGGCTGAAAGCAGTGATGTATTCTGTATGTTGGCTGTTGAGGATAAGTTGGATGGTACCAACTACCCATTATGGGCTTATATGATGCGACATGTATTGGTTGCAAAAGGACTGTGGAACATTGTGCAGGGTGTTGAAAGATGTCCTGTTACACCTGCGACTACAAGTACTACAAATACAGGTGTTGGAGGTGCTGGAGCTGATGAAGATGGTGTCGAAGATGATATTGTGCAGATTCTTGTTCGTGTTGTTGTTTCTATTGCACCTACTGCAGAGCAGATTCGTTGGGATGGCAGAGATGCCCAAGCACATGCATTGATAGCTTTGTCTGTCAAACGTGCCATTATTCCTCACATACGCTCTTGCAGAACAGCTAGGGATGCTTGGGATACACTTACCACATTGTACCAAGCTAGGAATGAGGCTCGTGTTGCTTATCTTCGAAAACAGTTGGAGAGTGAGCACATGAATGAAGGTGATTCTATGGATAGTTTCCTAACGAAGATCAAAGATTTGAAGGAACAGTTGATTTCTGCTGATGAGGTTATACCAGATAGCTCACTTGTGCAGACCGTTCTGAATGGTCTTCCTGATTCATATCAGAGTTTTGCTTCTACTCTTCGGTTGATGATGAAAGGCAATCCAAATGCCTTGTCATTTGAGGAGTTAGTCTCTGTTCTGTTGCAGGAAGATTAGTCCAGGCAGAACAGGTCCATTATGCGAGTTGCAGATCAAGCTTTCCTGGCTAGTCAGAAGGGCAAAGAAAAATGGAGCTCTTCTACTAGTAAGCAGAAATCTGCAAATGCTGCACAATCGAAGAACCAGGATAAAGATGAGAAGAAATCAGAAAAGCAAAAATTGTTTTGCAAGTACTGTAAAGGAAATGATCATATCATAAAGAACTATCCAAAACTGGCTGCTAAAGAGGCAAAGAAGAAAGAGGCTGGAATGGTTGTTGCAGAGGCCTCTACACCAAAAACAGAGTCTGCAAATCTTGTGCAGGAAGAAGAATGGGTGTTTACTACTATCTGCAGTTTTGACCCATCTTCTCATGATCAGTGCATGTCTGCAGTAGACTCAGATGTTTGGTACTTTGACGGTGGGGCAACCAAACATATTACCTCGTAGCATAGTTTCTTCTCTTCACTCGAGCCTGCCCCTACAGGGAATACTGTCACATGCGCCAATAACTCCTCTTATCCTGTTATGGGAGTTGGTAAGATCATTCTGAGTACTGCTGATGGTAGTTCTTTCACTTTGTCAGATGCTTTATTTGTGCCAGGGATCAAAAAGAACCTGTTATCAGTTTCTGCATTAGCCAAGATTGGCTTGGTTGTGAAATTCGTTGATGACAGGTGTACAGTCCATGATCTCCCAAATGGTGATGTGATTATTGCTTCTGGCATTTTATGCCGTGGGCTGTATAAGCTCATAGACTATGAAAGATCTATGAATGATTCAGCATGTGCAGTTCAAGATTCTCAGGCTATGTCAGATGCAAAGCTTTGGCATGCACGCTTTGGTCATCTGAATTTTGCTAGTTTGCTACGCTTGTAGAAATCTGAAATGGTGTCCTCTTTGCCCAAACTTGAGGCACCTGGAAAACATGTTTATGAAGGCTGTATTTTGGGCAAAATGCAGCGTTCTTCCTTTCCAAAAGATGGTTCAGTTCGGGCTACGCAGAAATTGCAGCTTGTACATAGTGATGTCTGTGGTCCTATGCAGACACCCTCTTTTGGAAATTACCTTTACTTTGTGACTTTAATTGATTATTTTTCCAGGCATGCATGGGTATATCCACTCAAAGCAAAGTCCGAAGTGTTCATGTGCTTCAAACAGTTTTTGGTTTTGGCTGAAAATCTGTCAGCATGTAAAATGGGCACCCTCCGTTTTGATCGAGGGGGGGAATATATGTCTTCAGATTTTAATGAATGTCTGGCTGAACGTGGGATAAAACACCAGTGTACAGTGCCGTATACACCTCAACAGAATGGATTTGTTGAACGGAAGAACAGGTCTCTCATGGAGATGGCGAGGTGTATGGTCAAGAGTCAGGCTTTACCTCATAGTTTCTGGCTTGAGGCTGTCATGTGTGCAGCATATGTACTGAACAGGTGTCCCACTAAAGCACTGCAGTCTATCACTCCATATGAGGCTTGGCATGACCGCAATCCATATGTTGCTCATCTGCGTGTTTTTGGTTGTTTGGCATATGCATTAGTGCCTGAACAACATCGCAGAAAATTGGATGATAAAGCAGTTAAATGTATTTTTGTTGGATACAGTTCTGAAAGTAAAGGCTATTGCTTGTATCATCCACAGACTAAACGCATTCTGGTTAGCCGTGATGTTGTATTTGTGGAAGATGCTATTCAGCCATTGCTTTCATGTACTAAGGAGACATTTGTTAGCTCCAAAGACATGTATGATACTTTGATGCCTCTTTTTACAGGTGGACAGTCTAGTGCTGGTCCTAATGAGGCAACTTCTCAGCCTTTGCAGGTTTCATATGATGATGCAGATCATTCCATTTCTAATGCATATTTACATGATGCACTTACTGATGAGAGAGCTGATATTGAGCAGACAAAAACTATGCCAAAATGGCTGGTGCAGACTTTGCGTGACAGCAAATTAGATGCACCTTTGTCATATCGTACTCGTTCAGGCTCTCATAGTGCCTCCTTTGCATCAGATTGCTATGCTATGGCTGCATCTAGTCTCTGTGATGAGAATGAGCCTGTTTCTTTTGATGAAGCACAGAATTCAGAAAATTGGATGGCTGCTATGCAATCTGAATATGATGCTATAATGAAGAATGATACATGGTCTTTATGAGACTTGCCTCCTGGCAAGAAGGCCATTGGCACTAAGTGGGTATACAAGCTGAAGCGTAAACCTGATGGTATAGTTGACAGATATAAGGCTAGGCTTGTTGCAAAGGGTTATGTGCAGGAAAGAGGCATTGATTTTGATGAAACCTTTGCACCTACATGCCGTATGACTACTGTTCGGAGCATTTGTGCACTTGCAGCCCATCATGGTTGGAATGTACATCAGTTGGACATTAAAACAGCATTTCTGAATGGTGACTTGCATGAAGAAGTGTATGTTTTTTAGCCCCGTGGCTTTGTGAAAAAAGGGCATGAAAACCAGGTGTGCAGGTTAAAGAAGGTGTTATATGGTTTAAAGCAAGCACCACGTGCTTGGTATGAGAAGATACATGCCTATCTGATTGCACATGGTTTTGAGAATAGTCCAACTGAAAGCACCTTATATGTTAAGCGTGCTAATGATGTGCTTCTGATCATTGTTCTCTATGTAGACGACATGCTGCTCACTGGTCCTATTGAGAAGCATATTGCTGATTTTAAGGCTGATTTGCATGCCTCATTTGAGATGTCTGATTTGGGGCATTTGCATCACTATTTGGGCATTCAGTTTATGCAAGTTGATGGTGGAATGGCTTTGTGTCAAACAAAATATATTGACACATTATTGCAGCGTTTTGGCCTTGAAGACTGTAAGCCTATTGCCACTCCTATGGAGACAGGTTTACGATTGAGTCTTCATGATGCTGGAGATGCATTTGATGCTGTTCTCTATGAGCAGGCTGTTGGATGCTTGATTTACTTATGCATTACTCGGCCAGATATTCATTTTGCTGTCTCACAGATGAGCAGGTTTATGCATTGCCCAGGAGTCATGCATTGGAAGGCGGTTAAGCGCATCTTTCGCTACTTGAGTGGTACTGTGGTACTCGGCTACTTGGGTTGTTTTATCCCAAGGGGGGATCACTACCGCCAGATTTGCATGCTTTTTCTGACTCAGATTGGGCTGGTTGCTATGACACTCGTGTGTCCACCAATGGTTTTTGCTTCATGCTTGGTAGCTCATGTATATCTTGGTTGAGCAAGAAGCAGCCTACTGTGGCCACTTCCAGTTGTGAGGCTGAGTATAGGGCAGCTTTCACAGCGACTGTTGAGTGTGTGTGGCTCAGATGCCTTATGGCTGATTTGGGTGTTGGCCAGTCTTCTGCCACCACCATCTTCACTGACAGTCAGAGCGCATTGGCAGTTGCGAGGAACCCTGTGTTCCATGCTCGCACTAAGCACATTGAGGTGCATTATCACTATGTCAAGGAGAGGTTCTCTGCTGGGGAGATCAGCTTGGCATATGTGCCCACGCAGGAGAACATTGCAGACCTTTTCACGAAGGCTCTGCCTAGGGAGAAGTTTGAAGCTTTCCGCAAAGCTTTGGGCTTACTTCCTTTTGTGGAGTGATTTCCACATAGCTTGGCACTTCCTTATACATGAGTGCCAGCTCCTTCTTCACCGCATCACTCCCAGAGGGGATTTGTTGATATATTTAGGTAGTGATGTGTGTGAACACACTAGGACCATCGGGGCACTTTTTTCCCTCTTTAGGAGGTTTTTTTCCCCCGGCTTGTATATACGCCTATTGCCCTAATGGGCTACTTATCTTTGTACATTCTCTAGTAATACATTCAGTCTTGTGTGTTGTGCTCCAAGCTTCTTCTTCTTCCTTGAGCTGTTCGCGTGCTTCCGCAGACGTCTAACTCCAACAACAATATCTTGAAAAGAAAACTCACAAACCCATGCAAACACACTCTCTTGCTCTCTCTCTCTCTCTTGCAAATGAGGGAAATGAGAAGAGAAAGGTGGATATGGTGAATTTTCATGATGTGTGGAGAAGATGTGGGGATGAAGGATGGGTGTAGGGAAGGTAAAAGAAGATGAAAAAAACAACAAAAAATTAATTAATAACCTTCCAATGCTAATCTCCAAACACTCTTACAATCACACGTTCATCCTGGAGCTCGTCCCCGACAACGATGCCAAATTTGGTGTTGTTCTAGACAATGGCAAGTACCGGATCAAGAAGCTCCAAATCCTTAATGGTAAATCCACAGAAGAGATAGGGTGATATGAAGATCATGAACGAGTGATGTGCGCACATGTGAAGGTGAGAAGCACACACACACACACACAAGATAGAGGTAAGAGGAGATGCAATGGGAGGTGTAAATCACACTTGTATTACTAAAAAATAGCTCTTACACTCACACTCTTACAATGTCTCTTTGTCTAATCCTTCTAACCCTCTAACCCCTCAAAATGAGCTCTCTAGCTCTCTTTATAGTGTTTTGACTACTTTTGGTCGGTTTTGAACCTAGTGTCTGGCCTATTTAAAAAATAGGTTCTACGGCTTACTTTGTTGGAGTTTGAGGTCTGCAAAAGCATGCGAACAACACAAGGAAGAAGAAGAAGCTTGGATCACAACACACAATATTGAATATATTACCACTAGAATGTACAAAGATAAGTAACCCCTTAGGGCAATATGCATATATACAAGTCGGGGGAAAAAACCTCCTAAAGAGGGAAAAAAGTACCCCGACAATCCTAGTGTGTTCACACATCACTACCTAACTATATCAAAAAATACCCCCCTGGGAGTGATGCGATGAACAAGGACCTGGCACTCATGTATAAGGAAGTGCCAAGCTATGTGGAATCAATCCACAAAAGGATGTAAGCCCAAAGCTTTGCAGAAAGCTTCAAACTTCTCCCTAGGCAGAGCCTTCATGAAAAGGTCTACAATGTTCTCCTACATGGGCACATATGCCAAGCTGATCTCTCCAACACAGAACCTCTCCCTAACATAATGATAATGCACCTCACTGTGCTTAGTGCAAGCATGGAACATAGGGTTCCTTGCAATTGCCAATATGCTCTGATTGTCAATGAAGATGGTGGTGGTAGAAGATTGTCCAACACCTAAATCAACCATAAGGTGTCTGAGCCACACACACTCAAGAGTCACTGTGAAAGCTACACTCAACCTCACAATTGGAAGTAGCCACAGTAGGCTACTTCTTTCTCGACCAAGATATACATGAGCTACCAAGCATAAAGCAAAAACCACTAGCGGACACATGAGTGTCATAGCAACTAGCCCAATCAGAGTCAGAAAAAGCATGTAAATCTGGCAGTAGTGATTCCCCCTATGGACAGAACAATTAAAGTTGTGAGGGATCACTCAAGTAGTGAAAGATGCACTTAACTGCTTGTCAATGCTTGACACCTGGGCAATGCATAAACTTGCTCATTTGTGAGATAGCAAACTGAATATCTTGTTGATTAATGCATAAGTAAATCAAGCATCCAATAGCTTGCTGATAGAGAACAACATCAAATGCATCTCTGGCATCATGAAGACTCAATCATAAACCTATCTCCATAGGAGTGGCAATAGGTTTGCAGTCTTCAAGGCCAAAATGCTGCAATAATGTGTCAATAAATTTTGTTTTACACAAAGCTATTCCGCCATCAACTTGCATAAATTGAATGCCCAAATAATGATGCAAATGTCCCAAATCGGACATCTCAAATGAGGCATGCAAATCAACCTTAAAATCAGCAATATGCTTCTCATGAGGACCAGTGAGTAGCATATTATCAATATACACAACAATGATTAGAAGCACATCATTTGAATGCTTAACATATAAGGTGCTATTAGTTGGACTATTCTCAAAACCATGTGCAATCAGGTAGGCATCTATTTTTTTCATACCAAGCACGTGGTGATTGCTTCAAACCATATAATGCCTTTTTCAACCTGCACACTTGGTTTTCATGCCCTTTCTACACAAAGCCACTAGGCTAAAAAACATACACTTCTTCATGCAAGTCACCATTCCAAAATGCAGTTTTAATGTCCAATTGATGTACATTCCAACCATGATGAGGTTCAAGTATGCACATGCTATTAACAGTAGTCATTCGGCATGTAGGAGCAAATGTCTCATCAAAATCAATGCCTCTTTCCTAAGCATAACCCTTTGCAATAAGCCTAGCCTTATACATGCCGACTGTTCCATCAAGCTTATGCTTCACCTTGTATACCCACTTAGTGCCAATGACCTTCTTGCTAGGAGGCAAGTCACATAAAGACCAGGTACCATTTTTCATGATAACATCATATTCTGATTGCATAGCAGCCATCCAATTTTTAGAATTTTGTGCTTCATCAAATGAAACAAGCCCATTCTCATCACAAATACTAGAGGCAACCATAGCATAACAATCTAATGCAAAAGAAGCACTTTGAGAGCTTGAAAGAGTGTGATATGACAGAGATGCATCTAATTTGCTATCATGCAAAGTATACACTAGCCATTTTGGCATAGTTTTTGCCTCCTCAATATCAACTCAATATCAACTCTCTCATCAACAAGTACATCATGTAAATCTACATCAGAAATGGAATGATCTTCACCATCACATGAAACCTGTAAAGGCTGAGAGGTTGCCTCGTTAGGAGTAGCACTTGACTATCCACTTGTAAAATGAGGGAGCAAAGTATCATACATATCTTTGGAGCTAACAAATGTCTCCTTAGTACATGAAAGTAATTGATGAATAGCATCTTCCACAAAAACAACATCACGTCAAACGATAAAGCATTTAGTCTGTGGATGATACAGACAATAGCCTTTGATTTTAGAACTATACCCAACAAAATGCATTTCACTGCTTTATCATCCAATTTCCTATGTTTTTGTTCATGCATTAATGCATATTCAAGAAAACCAAAAACACGGGTGAGCAACAAATGGCTCACAACCATGCCAAGCCTCATATGGAGTTATAGATTGCAATGCTTTAGTGGGACACTTGTTAAGTACATATGCTGCACACATGACCGCCTCAAGCCAAAAACTATGTGGTAAAGCCTAACTCTTGACCATACACCTCACCATCTTCATGAGTGACCTGTTCTTCCATTTAGAAAATCCATTCTGTTGAGGTGTATATGGCACTGTACACTGATGTTTTATCCCACATTCAGCTAGGAATGCATTAAAGTCAAAAGACATATATTCCCCCCCACGAAAAAATGGAGGGTGCCCATTTTACATGCTGACATTTCAACCAAAAGCAGAAAATGTTTGAAGAACATAAACACTTCGGACTTTGCTTTTAATGGATATACCCATGCATGCCTGGAGAAATCATCAATGAAAGTCATGAAGTAAAGATAATTTCCAAAAGAGGGTATTTGCATAGGACCTCATACATCAATGTGAACAAGGTGCAATCTTTGAGTAGCTCGAGCTGAACCATCTTTTGGGAATGAGGAATTTTTCCCAAAATACAACCTTCACAAACATGTTTACCACGTGCCTCAAGCTTGGGTAGAGAGGACACCATTTCAAATTTCTGTAGGCATAGCAAACTAGCATAATTCAAATGACCAAGGCGTGCATGCTAAAGCTTTGCATCTGACATAGCTTGAGAATTATGTACTGCACATGCTAAATGATTCACATATTTTTCATAGTCTATGAGCTTATACAACCCACGACATAAAATGCCAGAAGCAATAATTACATTGCCATTTGACAGATCATGAACTATACATCAGTCATCAACAAATTTCACAACCAATCCAATCTTGGCTAAGCTTAAACTGATAATAGTTTCTTGTTGATTCTTGGCACAAATAAAGCATCTGAAAATGTAAAAGGACTACCATCAACAGTGGTCGTAATGATCTTACCAACTCCCATGATAGGATAAGACAAGTTGTTGACACATGTGATAGAATTACCTCTAGGGATAGACTTGAGTGAAGTGAAGAAACTATACTGCAAGGTAATATGTTTGGTTGCCCCACTATCAAAGTACCAAACATATGAGTCTACTACAAACATACATTGGTCATAAGAAGATGGCTCATAATTGCAAATAGTGGTAAATGCCCATTCTTCATTTTTCACAAGATTAGCAGACTTTGTTTTGGGTGTAGAGGCCTCTGCAACAACCATTCTAGCCTCTTTCTTCCTTGCCTCTTTAGCAACCAGTTTTGGAGATCTCTTTATGACATGATCATTTACTTTATAGTATTTGCGAAACAATTTCTGCTTATTTGACGACACCAGATTGGAGTAAGCCATTCCATGTACATGTGGATGCATCCAATTATGCCATTGGATGTGTGTTAGCACAACCTACCGATGAGGGCAGTATAGACCTTCCTCTAGCATATGCAAGCAAGTAGTTGAATGCAGCTAAGAGAAACTACACTGCCACTAAGAGAGGATTAGAAATGCTTTACACAATAAATAAATTTAGACATTACTTATTGGCAAACAAATTCAAGTTCTTCATAGAACACCAAGCATTGCTATACCTAGTCAACAAGCCTTGTAACACGGGAAGATTGATACATTGGTTTCTACTATTAATGGAGTATGACTTTGAAGCAATAGTCAAGAAGGGGAAGAACCACCTTAGAGTTGATCATCTTTCATGACTTACTACGGGAGAGGCCCTTCAAGGGATAGCTCATGAATTACCAAATGCATATTTGTTTAACCTTGAAGTAGTGCATGAATGGGCCAAACCAATTGTCCCTATTCTCACAGTTGGACCTAAGAACCCTCAAATCAAGATCAAGGAAGGGGAGATAACTAATTCATAAAGATATTAAATAATGGCAGAAAGTATTTACAAACAACATAATCAGAAAATCCTCACTTGTTGCATAGAGGAATTGGAGTATAATAAATGGTTTCAATTAGCATATGTAGATGTATTAGAGAAACACGGTTCGTGACACTACACGTTATAGACTCTGCATAGATTAGGAGTGTATTGGCTTTTGATGGAAGTAGATGTCTATAGGATATGCAAGGAATGCCCAGTATGTCGTGTTAGACCACCAATCGAGCATGTGACCTTATACCACATGTCTCTAACAATAGAATGGAGCAAACCAATGATAATTTACTTGAGGATGAAAACATTCCCTCAACGAATGACTTTAGCAAGACAAAGAAGTCTTGAGCAGGAAGCTCAAGACTACACACTCATTGGCAATAATATGTACAAAAGAGGAAGAGATGGATATTTGAGATAGTGTGTTCATGAGAGTGACTACTTGAGCATATTAGAGACTGCACAACAGGGTGTTGCAAGTGGTCATTTTGGCCCCAATCTAATAGTCAAGGCCATACTATTCTCAAGAATATGGTGGCCTGCTCTTCATATGGATGCACATACATATGTAAATAGATGTGATGTTTGCTAAAGAGCTGAGTTTCCAACATGCAGAGATGAGATGCCACTGAAACCCATGATGGGAGGATGTGCATTCTCTAAGTAGGGTATATATTTTGTTGGACCCATTAACCCCCTGCTAAAGGCACTCATTCTGAAGACTCATCTTAGCAACATATTATGTCACTAAATGCAAGAGGCTAATGCTACCAAAAAGAATGATGCACACACGATTGTAAAATTCTTATTTGAGAATGTCTTTATAAGGTATGGATTACCTATACAATTGATGAGCGATAAAGGGACTCACTTTCTAAAAAAAGTCGTTGAATATTTGTTATAGGATTTTATGGTGATTCACAAGAAGTCCACACCATATCACCCTCAGGCCAATGGATATGCACAAAGTACTAACAAGATCCTTTGCAATTTACCCACTAAACTCATAAATAATACAATCAGATTGGGACAAATAGTTACACCACATTGTTTGGGCATATGGAGTGGCCTACAAGATGGTAGTCAATGCAACTCCCTTTCAAATGGTTTTTGGTAAAAATGTAGTGTGTTCCTTTGAATTTTTGATACCAATCCTTAAGGTTGCACAAGATCATCAATGGACTGGCCACAAGTTATCATCAAGGATCATGGGCTTGAAATGATTAGGAGAGACTAGGTTGAGAGCCGCAGCAAGAATATATGCAGCCAAAAAGAGAGATAAAACCTATTTTGATGCACATGTGAAGGAAAAAAGCTTGAAAGAAGGAGATTTAGTCCTACTATATGCGTTGAAAGAACATGCACGAAAGCTAGAGAAATGTGGCTATGGATCGATGATTATAAATAGGCTTTCAACATAGAAGCCCCTAGATATCCTATGGAAATGTGTCAAACAAAGTTAACTCCTCATCCTAGCATAATGGATAGGAGACCATTCATTACGATTATGCTAGAGCAAGACAATGCTCTCAAGGAGATTAGGGTGCTAATTGATTCTGGTGTTGCAACTAGTGCAATTAGGTGGTCTCACCCCCAAGACATGCGACTAGAAATGCATCCTATAGAGGCATACCTCATAGGGCTAGGAGGCATGGAAAACCCTTGCATGGGTGAGGTGGACCTTCCTATCCTCATAGAAGATGTAAACTTGATGGTGAAGGTCTTAGTTTTTCATGATGATGACTTGATAGAATCACTAATTCTCAATCAAGATTGGTTATATGATCACTCAGTGAACTTAAATATTAGAAAATGCCCTCTTCAGTTCAGGATAGCAGGGTAGCAACGAGTGATACCACTTGAGTTCCCTAACCATGTCCACTCAGACGAAAGTAACCCCTGGCCCTATATAATGGAAGCAAAGGAGGACTGGAAGATGTTTGGATAGATCCTCCATCTAGCCATGATCCTCGAACAAATGGGGACCATTAGCAGCCAAATGGGCACTATAGGCAGACAAATGGGCACAATCAGCATACAAATGGGCACCATAGTCCCCTCGGGCTCATCCTCCACACTTCTTGCATGCTTACCTAGATCTGTTGTACATTATGCTTCACCTCCTGATGGGAAGGTCATGTAAGTGTTGGACCTCCCTTCTTTTCCAAAGCAGAGTGTCCACCTTACCTCTCAACCACCACCATGGGAAACTCAACAATGAATCAAACATCCCAACCGATGACCACTCCAGAATACCCCTTGGACGTAATGCAGATATCCAAAAGGAATAGGCCAAAAGCAAATGTGGGCTCCCAAGGGTCAGCAATCATGGACCATCCCCTCTAGTCCAGGATAAGAAGTCAAGACAAAGCATAATCAACCTCAATTCTCAATATTGCCTAGACAGTCTGCTCCAACAAGAATTTGACAAGTCTGGGTGCCTAAGAAGTATATAATGGCCAAGCCCAACACCACTCAAATCTAGGTGCCTAAGGCATGTCTCATAGCTCAAAAACCAACCCGTGTAGTTTTGACCTCCCAAAATCACACCGCTCACTTTGCACAATTTCTTTTGAATTTTGATCACTTTTGGCTGCAGTATGACGATTGGTTGAGTTTTGGTATTGCGGTACCAAAATCGCGATACTTTCCAAGGTATCGTATCATGCATACCCCCTTGAGGTATTGTGATATCATCAAGGCATCATGTATTGCCAAGTGCTACTATCATGATTGTGATTATTAGGTGGTATCGTATCACAGTCCACTATACAAGGTAATCGTTTCATTTTGGATTTTGTGGTATTAAGACTGCCCCAAGTAGAAGGAGGATTTTCCATCTTAATTGGAAGACCATGGCTGAGACATGCAAGTGTCATTCATGATTGGGGTAAAGACACTATGTGGCTACAAAAGAAAGGGCAAGAACTGATACAGATACACTTAGAGGAGGGCCCAGATCATCAAGGGGACACCAACATGATGCAATCAGTTGGCATTTGCATGGAACTAGAAATGGAGGACCAACCTCAAGTAGAGTTTGAGGAAGAAGAAGATATTTTGAATTGGCTCCAAGCAGGCAACTCTTCCTCTTGTTTTGGAGTTCTTCTTAATAATTCTTGCACAAATGAATGTTATGATAAAAATGAGGATAAAGTTCAGGTTGAGGGATTGGGAGAACACATCACAGACCACAGAAGGGGAAGGAAGACACCCCTCAAATACAACTTAGAGGAGGATGCAACAACAATAGAGAAGGAAGTTACTAAAGTTAAAGGCAAGGTAAAACATACTAGTGAAGAATGTTCTTTACCAATTCAAGAAATCCCTACAGGATGGATGCAAGACAAAGAGGAATATATTGAGATCCAAAACACTCCTTCTTATGCAACAATGCATGAAAAGTTATTGGAAGAAAACAGGGTTGGAGATGAGCATGAAGACACCATGGTAGAGAGAAACCCTATCAAAGAAATACAACTAGGCACTCAGGAAAATAATTGTCCAGTTTTGGTGGCCACTTGGTTGTGGAGCCACCCAAAGCTCCTTGAAAAGGTAACATCTTTCTTGGCCCACTATGCAGATGTTTTTGTGTGGCATTATAAAGACTTAGAAGGAGTACCTACCAATTATGGAGAGCACATAATCCCTCTTGTCGATGGAGTCAAACCAATAAGAGGAAAGAGTTATAGACTTAACCCAAAATATTTTGAAGCTGTTTATGTGGAAATACAAAAGATGGAGGATGCAAGAATCATCATTCCTATGGAACAATCAGAATGGCTTTCACCAATGGTTATAATACCAAAGAAGAATACGAACAAAATCAAGATTTGTGTTGACTTTAGAGCACTCAACAAGGTGACCATTCCAGATGGATTCCCCATGCCATTTGTAGAGCAGGTCATTGAAGAAGTGGCTGGACATGCATTATATAGCTTTATGTATGGATTTAGTGGCTATAATCAAATATCCATACACCTAGAGGATCATGAAAAGACTGCTTTTATCACACCTTGGTGAACATATGTGTATGTAAAAATACCCTTTGGACTCAAAAATGCTCCGGCCACCTTTAACAGAACTGTCAACCTCATTTTTGGACCCTTATTACTAGAAACACTCAGAATCTTCATGGATGACTTTTTTTCATTTTCAAGATCTCACAAAGAGACCCCTTTAGATTGCTTGGACCACCACTGTAGAATGTTTTTAAGAGATGCAAGGAGATTAAACTAAAGGTAAACCCAGACAAATGTCATTTCCTTGTGACAGAAGGAACCCTCTTGGGACATGTGGTGTCTGCTAAAGGTATGGCTCCAGATCCTGATAAAATTATTTCTATACTAAAGTTACCTAAATCCAAATCTCCTAAAGAGAACCAAAGTTTCTTGGGGCATACTGGGTACCACAGAAGATTTATCAAAATGTATGCAGAGATAGCCAGGCCACTTGCTAGACTTACAGGTAAAGAAATGCCCTTTAAATGGGAAGAGGAAGAAGAGAATGATTATTAGACATTAAGGTCCAAATTGGTGGCTACACCAATTCTTATCACACCAGATTGGTTAAATACTTTTCATGTACATGTAGATGCCAGTGCATATGCAGTGGGTGCAGTTTTGGCTCAACACAATGAAGAATACAAACTTGACAGACCTATTCAGTATGCTAATCAAATTTTGACTAATGCTGAAAAAAATTATAGCACCATGGAAAGGGAGGCCCTAGCAATGGTTTTCGCTGTACAAAAATTTCGTCATTATTTGCTAGGTGGGAAATTTGTTATCATCACTGATCATCAACCACTCAGGTATTTATTGAAAAAGCCACAAGCAACTAGGAGGATATGGAGGTGGCTACTTTTGTTCTAGGAGTTTGATTTTTTTGTAGTCCATAGACCAGGTAAAGAAAATGTCATGGCGGACCACCTATCTAGGATCAACATGATGGATCAAGCAATTGGAGTGAATGATGATTTTCTAGATGCCAATCTATTCACTGTACAAGCTCAAGGTTGGTATAATGATATCAAGAATTTTATTAAAACTGGATTGTATCCAGAGAAGGCAAGCGCTGTGCAAAGAAAGAGACTACTAATCAAGAGCAGAACTTTTACCTTGATTGAAGAAAAATTATATAAACAGGGAAAGGACAACAGGTTTAGGAAGTGCATGGAAGAAGAAGAAGAAGAAGTGAGGGAAGTCCTTACATCTGCACATGAAGGAACGGGTGGCGGGCACCTTCCAGGACATATTATGAGTCAGAGGATCCTTGATGCTGGTTTATGGTGGCCTACATTATTCAAAGATGCAGATGAATGGGGAAAGGCCTGTGATGTTTGCTAGAGGTGTGGACCCAAGCCAACAAAGCAGAGGCACAACCCCTTGATTATTTCCACTTCTTGGTAACCATTTGAGAAGTGGGGGCTAGATTTCATAGGGCCCATCTACCCTCCCTCGATTCCAAAAAGAGAAAAGTATCTATTGATCACCACTGACTATGCAACAAAGTGGGCTGAAGCTATTGCCTCCCCTGATTGCACCGCTCATACTATCATTTATAGTAACATCATTTGCAGGTTTAGATGCCCCCTTGAAATTTGTATAGACCAAGGTACTCATTTTGTGAACAAGGTCGTACAGGAATTTTTTAACAGATACAGAATTCTACATAGGACCTCTTGTGCCTATTATCCAAGAGCTAATGGACAAGCAGAATCCACTAATAAGGTATTAATTGCCATGTTAAGAAAAGAATGCATGTTACAACCCACTTCCTGGGGCATTGCTTATCAAGGTACCCTATGGGCATACATGTTAGCTTAAAAAGAGGCTACTGGATACTCTCCATTCCAACTGGTTTATGGGCTATTGCCTATTGAACCCTTTGAATTTCTACATGGATCACCAAAAGTAGCATTCATGCAGGGAAAGAAAGATTGTGGTGTCTCTCAGAGGCTTGGAGCACTGATTAAAGTGGAAGAGATACATATACATGCTACAAAACAATTGATAGAGACTCAAATGAAGAGGAAGGAGGCACATGATCGGAATCTGTGGAACAATAACTTATAACCAGGCATGTTAGTTCTTCTCCATAGACCTCAAATCCAAACACAAGTAAGGGGAAAATGGCTTCCACACTGGGAAGGACCTTATCGAGTTAAAACAATGCTGAATTGGGGTGCAGTGGAGTTAGAGATGCTAAAAGGAGAGGCACTACCACTGGTCAATATATCAAGGCTCAAGGTCTATCATCAACATAACTGAAGATTTATGGATCACTTGGAACTTGCAAAATCTGTCCAGGTTGTACATAGCCTTCTCATATCATGTTTGCTTAAGTTTTAGTAGTTTTTTATTTTTTGTTTCATGCTTGTTCCTTGAGTTTTTAGCAAATTTAGCATTCATTTCATAGCCTTTGCATAAGCATAATTTTTGGATTTTTTTTTTGGAAATTTTACAAGAATTTTAGAATTTTTTCTAGGATTTTTCATCCTTTTCAAGTGTCATTTTCTTGCCAAATTGGAGGAATAAAGGAAGATCTCTATGGTTTTGAGTGAGGAAATTGGCCTAGACCTATAGGGATTTTTTTGACAAATTTTTTGGATTTTTTTTGCATTTTTTTGCATTTTTTCTATATTTTTCTCCAATTTTTGGATATTTTCACCCAAAAAAAAGAGCCCTCATGGAATTTATTTTTCCAAAAAAAAGGGGAAGAAAATTTTGAGAAAGAAGTAAAAATCCCCCCCTCTCTCTCTCTCCCTCTCTCTCTCTCTCCTTCTCTCTCTCTCTCTCTCTCTCTCTCTCTCTCTCTCTCTCTCTCTCTCCCCCCCCCCCCCTCATGCCCCCCTTCCCCCCACCCCTCCCCCCCTCCACCCCCCCTGTGCCCCCCCCCCGTTCCCCCCTAAATTTTTTTTATTATTTTTATATTTTATATTTTTACTTTATTTCTTTATTTTATTTATTTTTTTATTTTTATTTTTTATTTCGGCCTTGCCATCCACGTGCGTTAGGACATTTAAAAAAAGAAAAAAAAAGAGGTAACTTTTATTTTTATTATAAGTAAATTAAAAAATAATATATATTCTTTTATTTTTCATGGTTCAAAACTTTTGTCTCTGGATCGTGCCTCGGATGGCCAGTTTTTTCAAAATTGGGGTCATTTTCATGTATTTTGGCAGCCCTGGATTCATTTTTTGACTTAGTTTTTCCAAAATCTCATTGGTTAAAACCCCATGTTTTGCGAACATTTTACACATGTTTTTTTCATTCCAAATATGGTCCATAGGGTCTATTCTCATCTCATTTTACCATATGTTGCACATTTTCACCAACCCTCTATAACTCTCAGTGTTTTATCATTTTGGCCCTCTCCAGACCCCGTACTCCTACTCCCTCACCCTCCCTTTACCCTTCTGCCCAACCCCATCCTTACCCCCCCTGCCCTATCCATCTGAGCCCCCTGAGCCATCCCTTCCCCCTCCTTTCTACCCTCCCATTGCCCTCCTTTCCTTTTCCATGCAAGAAATTCCACTTTTGGGTTCTTCTCTAGTGTTCGTTCTCTACTGGTGTTTGTTCTCTGCTGCTCTTGGTGGACTTGGTTGCTGCTCAAGTGTCCTTTTGAAGATTTTGCAGCACAGAAATTATGGTGTCCTATTTGCTCAGAGTTTTGGCTATAGCTCTCCGGGATGGAGAGCACATTAGGTGGTGGGAAACTCTTGAGCCCATAAAAGTCATATTGGTCAAAGTCAATCATAGTCAAAGTCAACCATGGTCAACGTCAAAGAGGTCAAAGTCAAAGTAGTCAAAGTCATCAAGGTCAAGGTCAAAGTCAACACAAGCAAAGTCAAAGTGTTCAAAGTTCAGGTGTCAAAGTGCACGGGTAGTGCACAACTAATTGGTTCACAAAGGGTAAAATTGCAGAAAGTTGGTTGCAGGTTGCAGAGGTATTTCTGTAATTTCTCTAAGGTTCAAAGTGTTTTTAAAGTGTTTTGAAAGGTTCAGGTAAACACTCTCTGAGGTGCACAAGTGAAGAATTAAAAGGCAAAAGGTGAAGGTATGTGAAGCGGCAACATACGCAGAAGTGAAAGTATGGCCCCCCAATTAAAATTTATGTTTTAGTCTAAAGTCACTACAGGACAAAACACAGATTCGTTGGATGCCTACTTTTGGAGACAATCTTGGGACATCAAAGTGAGCACCAAGATACTCTTGCAGTTAGGAGCGTACATGAATGGACACTCAAATCAAGGCAAGGATTATTCTTGAGGGACTAAGCAAGGTGAGCATAGTCTAAGCTAGGCAAGAGAGAGAAGTCTAGGAGACACACAGTGTGCGACGCAGAGAAGTGAAGTGCAAGGTGTGCATGAAGAGTGACTAAGGAAGTGTGTAGGCCCTCCCCCTTATTGGAAGCTTGGTGCAAGGTGTGCACAAGTGCAGGCTTTGAGAAGGTGGAGGTCTGGTGCAGAGAAGGCTGGCAGCAACAAGACCCTTGGGTATTTGGTATTTTGTGATTAAGCACTCTGTGGGATTTTGCAAAGAAGCATTGGATTGTATTGTGCATCACCATTGTATTTTTCTTCTTATAATCGATCGACAGAGGCTTCCAGTGTGTATCTTTCTTCTTATCTTTCCTGTTTCTCCTACAAACACTCAAATCCCTTCTTGTCCAACAATCCCCCAATAGAAAGGTATCGCCTGGAGTGGTATCATGTCATGCTATCCAATATCGTATCGTCCATCACTGGTATCATCTAAAGCAATCCAAGCAGACTAAAGTTAAACCTTGGGTAATCTAAGATAAGGGGAAGAAGAGGGAAGATACAGACAAGAGGTGAATGAACTTAAGGTCAGGAAGGCTACTAAGTAGTCAGAGAAGTGTCATTTCATCAGTAGGAAGTGTAGTCCAAGCAAGCCATCACTCGATCTACTCAGATAGATCAAGTGACTGAGAAGAGGAACTACCCATGGCATGAGAGGACATGCACGGTTCAGTTCCAAGGGAGTGCTTTATGTCCACCATAGAGGGAGAGTATCGAACTCCTTTGCAGTATGTATCCACCAATCGACAGGGAATCCCTATTTACCTTGATGGCATAAATAGGTCGGTAGCAAGAATGGTAAACTCTACGGATTCAACAATAGTTCCAAGACCTGCAATCAAGTAAGAAGGAGGAGTTTACATGGACAAGTTAGGTCAGATCTATCTAGTGATTGAAAATCCTGACCAGATCAACAAAAGAGGGGAACTAGAAGGACAAGGAACTTCAGGAAGACCTAATGATGGAGACACTATGACTACCCCAAGAGGAAAGTCCATAGTGACTCAAGTCTTGAGAGGGGACCTAATACCTCAAGAGGATTATCTGTTGGATGTATATCTGATCCATGGGTCAAACCTACCTTTACAAACCGATTCACCTACATGAGGAGAACAAGTAAGACCAGTAACTATCTATGAGCTGAAGGATCCAGAGGATGAGTCTAGAGCCACATACCTAGACCAAAACCAAAGAAGGTATTGGCCAGTAGATGAAGTTGATAGGTCAAGGTTGAAATACATGGGGTTGCTTGTATTCCCTCCTCAAGAGTAGGCCACTATCTCACACAACCCATTTGGATCCCACTAAGGAACAGAGAATACAAGGTCAACACAAATGAGTCAACGAAGCATCCCCACTCGAACACATGTTCAATTTGTTATGCTAGGAATACATTCGCACAACCAAACCAACCCAGGGATAGAAAACATGAATAGGCCACCCCTTAGACCAAGACCACAACCAGGTGTACAACCATAAATGCATCAAGTTAGACTAGCAATTCCCATACTAATCAGACCTCCACAGCGAGTGAGAAGGTTGAGACCAATCCAAGATGCTAAATGCATGAGAAATCATTATGATGGCACGGGAGAGCCTTATGACCATATAGCACAATTCAAACAAGTGTTGCAAGCAGAGCAAGTGGATGACTTTTTTGTGCAATATGAGTCCTTTGGACTAACCCTCACAGGAATCGCCTTAACATGGTTCGAACCTTTGGATCCAAATCACTTTGGAAATATTGAACAATTCTTCAAGATTTTATTAGGGAATTTACCAAGTAAGGGATTAAACCAACTCTTCATCTTTAATTCATAGCTTCAAACAAGCCCCAAATGAAACAGTAAAAATAGCGGCCCGAAGATTTAACCAATATGTTGATAGATGCCCACTAACAGAGAGGCCCTCACAGCAAAAGATGATATCCCTATTCTTAGATGGATTGACCAATGGGACTCTGAGAACCTTAGTCTATGTAAAACGGCTGCAGACATTAAGTGAGTGTCTCCAAGAATGCATTGACCTAGAAGACAATCTAGCGGATGACCTCAAAAATACACAAAGCTCCACTAAATCAAAGACACTAAGAGTAGTATAACATCTACTTAAAGTGACGTGGAGGAATTAGCAGAATTGGTGGCTAAAAAATTAAGATTGCATGGACAAAGGAACTATTACAACCCCCCAATGAGAATGCCCATGTTGCAAAGATGTAATCTATGCGGTGGAGAGTCGAGACCACCCGTCCCACGCCTGCACAAGAGGAGGTTTAGGCATGCAACAACCTTACCCTTACAACAGTCAACCACCCCAAGGACCCAACTTGTATTTTCATATTAAGTAGAAATATACCAACCACACTACAGAAAATTTCCCATTGAATAGACAACCAAGGCCAATAACTCAATCCCAATATAGGACTTATGGATATCCACCTAGGGAACAAGGTAGAGAGATTCCTATATACAAACCTTATCGAGGACCACAAGGAGCACCCATGCCATATGACCAAGGAGGATATGGACAACCACAACCAGTATTAGGACGGCAACCACCCCATCCCCAGAATGTAGTATCTGTCAAATACACTCAACTAGAGGAAAACATGGAAAGAGCCATAGTGCGAGCTACAACTTTAGCTAGTGCAGAAGCGACAAATCAAGGATAGGAGTAGACCCAAGGAGAATACTATCCATATGAAACCAGTATGGTAGAGTATGACCAAACTTACGAGCAACAATATTACAATTATGAAGGGTATGACAATTCCTATGGACCAGAATATGCAAACCTGATGTATACTACACCTAATGCACCAGCCCTAGTGAGACCACCTATTAAGCCACCTACACCAAAGGGACCATGCTATAGATGTGGTGGAGATCACTTCATACGAGAATGCACATTGCTATACAATCCACTACCCCCCAAAACATGGGAAGGGTACTGTAATGATTGTGGCAAGAAGCATATATTTAGAGAATGCCTGAAAAACCCCAATAAGATTCATAACACTGCCCAGATTAATGTAATAGAAGTTATTGAATCATTAGGAAGCGACAAAGAATATAGAGTGCCATTAAAAGCCATTACTCAAGCCCAAACCAAAGGACAAGTAGTAAAAGAACTAGAGTATGAACCTGAAATGGATAAAAGCCTAGAGCCTAAGATTCAGACAGTGAAGGATCCCAAAGAAATTAACCAAACAAAGAACACAATACAAAAGAGGAAGACTAGAAGAGAAAAACTTAGGAATAAATGGTTGAAGAAGAAAAATGAAAAGAATAAGGAAGCTGTAAAGGAAAGTAAGAAACCTCAAGAGTAGAAAGTACAAGCAATCACTTACCAAAAGACCCAAACACAGAAGCCAAACCAACCAAGATCAACCAAGCTAGAGAAGGAGAGATTGGAAATATGCCAAAATCTCATAGAGATAGCTTATATCACACTAGAAAATACTATCCCATTCCTTCCTGAGACAAGAACATCTGAAAGTCAATTCAATCAATGTCTAAAAAATACCAATAAAAAACAAGTAAGGATACCAAAAGAGGAGCATAGTGAAGAAGAACAACATAGTAACTAGGTCGAATAGGTCTTTGTAATCCCAGAACTAGAAGCCAATTGGCCACAAGACTTGTGGACCAAGATTCAAGAAGAAGATGGAAAAAGAATGAGAATTCAACACCACCCTTTGAAGAACTAGACACCGAGGAGAGCCAACCGGTACCAAATTTAGAAGAAGTTTATGAAGAAGTTTCTATGTTAGACCAAGAAGAATTACACAGCATATCCACGCTACCAAACTATATGGGAGAATACAAGAAAGGGTCTATAGTATTTCATGCTCTTACAATATGAGGCAAAAGATCAAGAGGACTAAGGTACAATGCCTCTTGACAGTAGAAGAATTACTACGATCCAAACCCCAATTGTGGAAGCAATTAGCTGGACACTTGAGAATATAAACTAAAGAGCCTACGAAGGAAAAGACAGAAGCTAAAGTTCCATCAACCATTCAAATTCCAATTGATAAAGTTGGGGAATTTAGTGAGGGAGATGAAGGAAATATGTGCCCACCCATCACCTTTAATGGATATATGACTGAATCCATCCTAGGCATCAGAGTTGGTGTAGGCATAGCTACAAAAGAGATTTGGGAAAAATGGGGAAAACCTGCATTACGACCCACACGTATGAAGCTTTAACTAGCAGATGGTAATGTGGAAAGACCCTTATGAGTATTGAAGAAGATTAAGCTGACTACCTATGGAGTAGAGTTCGAACATACTCTAGCTATATGTCAATTTAGAAAAGCCAATAATTACAAAATGATTTTAGGACGACCATTCATGAGGCAACTTAGGGTAGTACAAGATTGGGGAAGAGATGCCTTGTACTTGCAACACCAAGGGACCACTACAAAGATAAACTTACATACCTTTTCATATAGGGATCTGCCCCCAATACAATGAAATCCCATAATTAATAGTGCAAGATCTAGTGACAAATCATGTATGCATGAAGACGTCCAGTTATGGATATGCAAAATGGCAAAATGAGAGGAGAACAAAACTCAGTTATGTCCAATCGAACATCAAAATTTTTCCTAGATGAAGTGTTTGAACCACATGGATGGATGGAGATCGTATCCACCTTAGATGTGTGTGTAAATGAGGAAGCATTAACCATGAATGGGTGTGTGGATGAAGAAGTTTATGATGTAAATCTTTACATGGTAATCCTTTAAGAAGTGGAGGCAAGAGAATTACTAGAAAAGGAATGGAGGGAGGAGTATGAAAGCATAGAGATTGAACCAGAATTCGATTCGGGGGAATGATATTTAGAAGAGATTGAGGCAGAAAAGGAAAAGGAGACTCCAAAAGTATTCAAAGTAGAATCAATCCCAACAAGATAGGACAACGAAGAAACATTAGATAAGGCAGGACATCCACCAGATCTTTTTGAAGTTCTAGAACAGTTTAAGAGATACGAAGTAGAAGAATGGAAAATAGCTATTCAAATGCCCAAGAGAGAAGCAACAGATGGAGAAGCTTACGATAACAAGGAAAAAACTAAGAAAGTGATAATAGCCATGGAAGGAGAGGAAGAGAGATGTACGTACATTGGGAAAGACGTATCACTCGATGAAGAAAAAGAATTGATAGAACTAATCAGGGAATTTAGGGATGTATTTGCATGGGCCTACAAAGAACTCAAGGGAGTAGATCCATCCATTTAGTCCCATAGAATCCCAATGACCCTTGATGCAAAACCCTTGAAGCAACACTCATACACATACAATGATGTCTATTCGGCAAAGATTAAGGAGGAGATAGACAAACTGTTAGCAGCTGCATTCATTTATGAGATAGAAAACATAGCATGGGTGTCACCTTTAGTGGTAGTACCAAAGAAGAATGGAAAATTAAGAGTTTGTATTAACCTAAAAAAAGTAAATGTAGCCACTATCCGTGATAGCTACCCATTACCAATCACCGACCATCTCTTGGAAAGATTTGTAGGCAGGGAAGTATATAGCTTCCTAGATGGATTCTCCGAGTATAACCAAGTAGCCATTGCGATGGAGGATCAACATAAAACATCTTTTGCAACTGAATGGGGAGTCTATGCTTTTAGAGTGATGCCATTCGGGCTCACTAATGCCCCCACTACCTTCCAAAGATTGATGTGTCATGTATTTAAGGATTTTTTAAGGAAGAGTATGGAAGTATTTGTAGATGATTTGTACACCTATTCCAGTCAGAGCATATTCCAAAATTACAGAGGATATTCAAAAAATGCCGACAATATCGAGTATGCCTGAATCAAGAAAAATGTGTCTTTATGGTGAGACAAGGAAATATCTTAGGACACTTTGTATCGAAGAATGGAATTTCCACTAATGAGGATAAGATTAAGGTAATCTTAAAATTACATAGAACAAAAAATGCAAAGGAAGTACAAGCCTTTATGGGCCATTGTGGGTATTCTCGTAGATTTATCCACATGTATGCTATAATCGTTGAACCTCTTTATGGGTTATTAACTCAATTCACGTGGACAGAGGAATGTAAGAAAGCATTTAATGAACTAAAATGATGATTAAGTACAACACCTATATTGAAGATACCCAATTGGAATAAACCATTCCATATCCATGTGGATGCATCTAATTATGCAATTGAATGCATATTAGCTCAACCAGCGGACGAACAAAAATTAGATTATCCGATTGCATACACGAGTAGACAACTAAATCAGGCAGAGAAAAACTATACCACCATGGAAAGAGAAGGCCTAGGAATGGTGTATGTAGTTAAGAAATTCCAACATTACATCTTAGCTAAAAACTTTAAGTTCTTTATTGACCATCAGACATTATTGTATCTAGTCAATAAGCCTTGCAATATGGGAAGATTAGTGAGATGGTTTCTATTGTTGATGGAATTTGATTTTGAAGTAGTGGTGAAAAAAGGGAATACTCATGTCAGAGCAGATCATCTGTCTCGGATGACACATGGAGAACCACCCAATGGAGTGGCTGATGATCTCCTAGAGACATACTTATTCAACCTAGAAGTATGTTCGAAGTGGGCAGCAAAGCTGATTCCTATACTCACACACGGACCACACCATAAAATTAACAAAGTTAACATGAAAGAATTTTTGCAATCATGTAATTTACACATTGTGGCAGGAAGTTTGTATTGTAAAGAGCCAAAAGGTGTACTACTAAGATGTGTTTAAGAGGTAGAACAAAAGAACCTAATCGAGCAAGGTCATGTAAATCAATGGAAAATTCATAAAGGATCTGGGGGAACATTGAGAGAATTGAAAAGGTTGGGAGTATCCTGGCCAAACACGCTAAAGGACGTACATGAACGCATTAGCAGTTGCTAAGAATGCTAGGAAAATACTCAAGAGGACCATGCATCATTACGATTCTCTACAATAGCACCAGACTGGAGTAGGGCATTGGTTAAGTTCTTGAAAACACATGATCATGAGGGAGGATCTAATCTAGCAAGGAAGCAAACTCTAGAAGAAATGAGCAAAGATGAAACCATAATGGGAAAGCAATTGTTTAAAATAGGAAAGGACAATCAACTACGGATATGTGTCCATGAAGGAGAATATTTACCCACGGGAAGAAATTTTTCAATTGAAAGAACCATAAAAATGATTCTCTTTGCAGGCATGTGGTGGCTGACTCTACATATGGATGCTGAAACTTATGTACGAAGTTGTGAGGTGTTCCAAAGAACCAAGTATCCTATCAGGAGAGATGATATGCCTCTAAGACCCATGATTTGCATAAGAATCTCTTCAAAATGGGGCATTGATTTCATAGGACCTATCAACCAAGGGGTCGCATGCTGAATATATAATAGTAGACATGGACTATTTGACAAAATGGGTAGATGGAAAATCAATAAGGAAGAATGACGCACAAACCACAGCAAAGTTTCTCTTCTAAAATATCTTTACCTGCTTTGGATTACCTATAGAGATAGTGAGCGATAGGGGAACACATTTCGTCAATGAAGTCATAGAATCACTAATGAATGAGTTTTTGGTGATTCACAAAAAATCAGCCCCTTACCACCCTCAAGCTAATGACCAGACTAAAAGTTCCAATAAGGTATTGTGCACAGTGTTGACCAAAATAGTCAACAACAAAAGGTTAGATTGGGACGAACAATTGCATCATACAATTTGGGCCTTTCGTGTGGCTTACAAGACAGCCATAGGAACTAGTCCCTTTAATTTAGTATACGGACAGGATGTGATTCTACCCATTGACTTTTTGGTACCTACCCTACATTTAACACAACAATATGAGTGGATAGGCCATGAAATATCCCAACAATTGGACCAAATTGAGAAACTACACGAAACAAGACTACAAGCAGTAGCAGGGATTTATGCTTTTAAAAGAAGGCAGAAAGCATATTACGATGCACATATCAACTATTTAATACATGACTACAATGGGTACACAAGGATCAACCAACCAAACATGATAGTACAGCATAGGAACAAATCGACCATCCAGTAGAAACACAACAAAACAACCACTACTCGCAAGTGCAAAGAGATAAACCAAGACTTTTTCATGTATCGCTTCCAAAGTCATCTGTAGAAGCCCAGAAATCATAGCAACACATATGGATCCCGAAAGCAGTCTGACGGGTAGCAAATTAAGAGATAGGAAAACTCAATGAGATTTCATACAAGCAATGTGAAGCAAAGGAATCTATCAAGACTCACCAAAGATACCGAAGGATCATGATGTATAAAACTCAGCCCACCAACAGATATGAATCAATGACCATAGAAAGAGGAAATCAACAGACCAAAATGCCACCAACACAGGCAGACAAGTTAATATAGAGACCCAAGAAGTGACAAGCAATGGACCAAATGAATCAAGGGGATTCTACTTGCACTCATGAAGAATCAATTGCATCCAGAGTATGCATGATAGGGCCATTTTATGAGGCCATGCATTTGGCACATTGCCTCTTCAACAAAAGTAGTGATGCACATTTCCATCATTGGAATAGAATTTAGCTTCTACTGTCATAGGAATGACCATACATTGTAAATAAATAAATGCTTCGGCTATCACTAATCTCTTATTTTTTCTAGGATTAAAAATTAAGAAAAGTGCGGTAAGATACCTTACTTACTTATGCAAGGGGGTACGAAGCGGTGAAAAATGACATGAGAATGAACCACACATAAACCGCAGAAATGAATTCTTCTGAAAATTAATTCTATATTGCATTTCGAGTGTAGATGGCTTCCGAAGATTCTAAAGCAACAATTCAAGAGGAAGTACTTGAATTTCCATTACAAAGTGTAAGAAAAACTAAAGGACATTCGTTCAAAGAATACCAACCTACTGGGGAGCATTTATTCATGGTAACTGTTCAATTTCCAGTGATGTCCCAAGACTTCAAAGTCTTACACAAAAGTTGGAATCCATAAGTACTTTGTGTTACCAGTCTATAAGCTAGATTTCTAGAGATGTACTCAAGTCATGAACACCATTCAACAAGCTCTACACAACCCATCAGTACCAGAAGCAAAAGTCCTTGATGCAGAAGGTGAATGGGTAACGATCCAATTCACACATGACCTAATCAAAGAAGCATTTGGATGGATCAAGGCATACCTAAAGGATGAAAGACATGGAACTAAAACCTGAACATTCGTGGACATCAATCATGTGGATATTGAAGAGGATATCAGATTGGTGCATCAGCATTTTGGCTTCCCCAATATGCATAGATACACCACACTGCAAAATATCATAGTGCAATTATTATCTCATGCCACAAAACAAATCGGCAACCAAGTGAATCTGACACCCTATATTCAAGAACGGTTATTCGATGTCAAGAAGCAATGGGATCAGAAAAAGTTCCTGAATGGAAGTGTGGCTTTAACGATATTGATATACCATGCATTAGGTATTAGGGAATACCTTAAAGAAATGCCTTCATCAGTGGAAATGGTGAAGTATGCAAAGCCAGCCACAATTCCAAGAAAGAAGAAAGGAGTGAAGGTGACCAATGAAGCAAGAACGAGCTCTCAACCAATGATGAGAGGTGCAAAGAGATTAAGGGAGGCATTGAAGTCCAAAGAAGCAAACCCTTCATCGAAAAGGGTACATGTACTTCCCAGATCCAAAATCAGACAATCCACACCTATCATGAAGGAAGAATTGAAGGAAGCTATGGAAGATACTCACAAATTCATGGAAGGACAAGTAAATTTGCAAGTTCAAGGGCACCATTACCATCAAGCTCATGCAAGAACGTTGCGAGGAAATAGAATAACAAAGTTTCATAGATATAGAGAACTAGGATTAGTTAATTCCAGTTCATCTTCTCAAGTCCAGGAAGAACGTGAACCATCCCCTATGAATGTGGATATTAAAACTGAGTCAAACGATGATGGTAAATGGGATGAAATCAACCAATTGAAGGACTCCACTAAAACAGGGAACAAGAAGCAAGATCAAAGTCCTAATACTCACTCCGAGATAGACACAAAGGCAAGGTAAAAGAACAAGAGGATGTACATACGTTGCAAATGACACGAATGAACTAGAACCATTCACACCTGGATGTCACATTTCAAGGAAGTGCTACAAAACTTACCACACATGAAGAAAAAATATCTCAAATCCAGCTACAGATTAGACAACCGCATAACAAGACATTACATGTGGAAAAGGGAAAAGATGTACATACAAGCAAGGAACCAAGCATACCAAAAACATGGCTGAATGTAGATGTGGCACAACTCAAACTAGTGGTAAAGAAAGTGATCGAGACAACCATGGACACTCAGCAACAACTCATGGAAGCAGATAGTGATTATGACAAGGCACTAGTAGAGCAAAATCAATTCAAAGCCTTAAGTGAAGAGCTATCTGCATAGGTATTACAAGTTCAACAAGCACTTGCAACTCAGGAAAAGGAGACAAATGAAGCTGTGGAAAAATGCATCATACTCACTAAAGCAAATCAAAAGATACAAGATCAACTTACAAAAGTTCATAGAAGGTATGAAGCCAGTGAGGCCAAAAAGGCACGTTTGATAAATAAAAGCAAAATCTTAGAAAATCAAATCAAGGTATACATGGATGAGGCCGATAATCTGAGGAATACAAATAAAGAATTAATGAATGCAATTTTGTGTAATCAACCAGTGGAAGTAGAAGAAAGTCAACAAAATAATACTCAGGAACTAGAAGCTCAGATAGCTAAGTATGCAGATCAGCTAAAGCAAGAGCAAGAATTACGCAAGGAATGGGAGCAAAAATATATGTATGAGACAAATGAGCTAAGAAAGAGATGGAGAGCAACTGAAGCTCGTTATATTGAACAATGCAAGGAGGATGCAGATCAGACGGCCATATTAGGAGAAAGCAAAAAACAAAGCGACAAAGAACTTACAGTAGCAGAGGAACAATAAAAGAGAAAGATGAAATGATAAAAAGATTATAGGACCAAATTGCGTAGCAATCTAATATGGGGACACCAGTAGTTCAAAGATCTCATGCGGCTACTGTGGAGACTAAGGTACATCCTCCTTCTCCCCCCATACATCATTCACCAATAAGAGAAGAAGCAAACAAAGGTGTTGATAGACATAAATGGGCTATTGCAGAACTAAGTCATAATGAGAGGGCACTACTGGTGTCCCAATTTACAAAACAATTTGAAGATCAAATGGTGAAGGTAATGAAGCAAAAATCGACAATAAGAATTTCGAGGAAATTTTGAAGTTCAATGTACCATACGGCTTATTAAAAGAGGAAACTAGGTAGTACATCAAGAGAACTACATAGAAGGAACCTGATCAAGATCTGCAGTTCAAAATGGATACATTTTCTTACACACAGGAAGAGTTTGATAAAGTGGATATGATCTAGAGAAGGAAATTTTTGGAAAAGAATCCGACTTTACGGGTGCACTAGGACTCATCACCATATTTACTACAAATAAATCCATCTTTTTGCCTAATCCCTAGAAGACGAGCCTGGGTGCAATTTTGGGAAGTGTAGCGACAGGCGCCATCAATACTTAATGGCTAACCTACTCATTACTACCGAGTCCACGACATAATTACCTACCTACAGAAGAATTATGGTATGCACAATCAAATTTTGGCTATCTAGATATGCTACTATATCGGATATTGCAATCAAAATGACAAATAAAGTGTTGAGCATGCTACTTATAGTTTTGAAAGTATTCAAACATGCACAAGATACATTTTTGAATTTTATCGGCATTAATCAGGGAGCAGACACCCTTATTTTTTATCTATCTATCATGCCAAGCAGACTTACAATCATGGCAATATACTCACGCTTAATGTTCTTGCCAAGTCCATATATTCAAACATTCGAAGAAGCGTTCTTTACATGATTTTTTGAAATGGATTCAGAAATTTGTGTCAAAATGACTTGAACCTTAAATGCTCGATTGGTTGCCTAGGAGTTGAGCTTTTTTGCAGATCACAAACATGCACCAGATGATAGAGTAAAGTCAGCACAACGGAAAGAAATAATGATAACTGAATCCAATTTGCTAAATCAAAGAGAGCAAAAAGTCATTCAAACATACTCACGTTTCCACAGAATTAGTGAGTTGGAAAGGTAGTTAAAACAAGTCATATGCATTGTAGCATTGATACTTCACTCATCATCACATGTGCACATGTCCTCATACACTTAGTACATCTAATTTCTTGGATTGATAATTAAACATGTATTAATCCACCACTATACACACATGTAGGGAAATTGAGGTATAGTCTCATCGACACAAGTCCCTAAGCCTCTACGAATTAGGTACACAGATCATTTTCTCAACGATACGATAACAGTGAACTCACACAATACGATACTATGTGCTCAGGCGATACGATACCACTTGAATGCACGATACAATACCGCTGCACTACACGATACGATACTAGGATCCTTACGATACGATACTGGTGCAAGTCACGATACGATACCGAAACTTTGCACAATACGATATTAAAATTCCTCATAATATGATACTGGGTACATGATATGATACCAGTGTAATGCGTGATATGATACCGCTCGGTCGACGATACGATACTGTGATCGGGGCAGTACGATACCAAGTGGATCGCGATAGGATACCACTGATAGATCGCGATCACGATACCAACTTGACGATATGATACCAAAAGTGGTATCACGATACCTCAAGTGGTATGCGACGATACGATACTCGAGGAGTATCGTGATACTAGGGAATTTTGGTATCGCGATACCAAAACTCAATCAATCGCGATACTACAGCC
The DNA here is from genome assembly GCA_020310875.1 of Ceratopteris richardii. NCBI lineage: Eukaryota > Viridiplantae > Streptophyta > Polypodiopsida > Polypodiales > Pteridaceae > Ceratopteris > Ceratopteris richardii. The sequence continues at coordinate 52,632,662 of CM035441.1, read as the reverse complement.
AAGATCGCTCCAAACACAACATTTTTTGTACCCCTTAGCTTATCTCTCACTCCTCTTCACTCATGACCCTCTGTCTCACTCAAAGAACCTCTCAAAACTCCCTGTTCCACCCCGTGATACCGAATACGACTTTAATCACGTGTAAATGCATTTTTACAATACTTTTGATGTTGAAATCTAAATGTAGCTTACCTTGGGGATATCTTGCTTAAGTCTTGAGCTCACAAGGTAGATTTTTGGGCTTGTAGGGTGCGATACTACTTAGGCGATACCGGTCATTGTCTACAGGCGATACCACTTCCTGAGCAAGTGTCAAATGAACTAATTTTTTTGGTTTTTATAGCTGGTGATGCCTAAGGCCTATTCCACACTAACTTAGCAATTTTTTTGGAATTTTTCTTGGTGATTTCAACTTAATCCTACTCCACTCCTCTCCTTGACCTAATCCTAACTCCTCCTTCTCTCCTTCACTCCTAACCCTAAACCTAAAAACTCATTACACACACCCCCGAGATGTGAAGCAATAAGTGCTGAAGTGTCTGACTACTTGCCACTAAACGAATTCACTCCTACAAGTACGATTCCTTCACTCCATAGCTATAACCATCACGAAGGCACCTTGGTTGAGTTTGTTCCTCGGCAACGACACCAAAAACGTGTGTACCTAAGTCATGAGGCCTTAGGGACTTGTGCCAAAGAGACTCAATCTCATTTGCCACACAAGTGTGTATAGTGATGGATTGACACACGCTTAATTATCAATCTGAAGAACCTACTAAACCAAGTGTATGAGGACGTGTGCGCACATGATGGAAAGTGAAGTGGTTCAGCTAAAATGCATGAGAAAAGACTGAACTACCTCTCCAACTCACTCAATCTCTGAAAGTGTCTGCTCTGTTTGCCTCTTTTTTTCTGCAACACCTTGGTTTTCCATTCATCAAGGGGGATTCATCCAATCACACTAGCCACTATGCCTAGTGGAGGAAGGCCAAGAACTTGAAGGAACCTTGCAAGGGCTGTCACTTGCACCATAGATCCAATCAACCACAAGAGACAATCCTAAATGTGTGTAGCAAATGGAAGGAGGGGAAGGTATTGCCCTCAAACCAAGTATTTGTAGCAGAGTACTTGAGTTCCTAGTATTTCCATGAAGTTGAGAAAGAGAGAAGGACCCTTGGCATCCAACTCTAACTAGCCATGCCAAGCCATTTGTACAAGAAAAGTTGAAGTCGTTTGTGTCCATCAAGCATGGGTTTCTCACACACCTTGCCCATGCTTTCTATCCCATGGTTCACCATTTTTTTATTGCTTCACTTGATGCTCACTACAAGCTCCACATGCTTAGAAGTGCCCCTCCTCCAAGAGAGCCTCTGATACAAGTGTTATGACACGTTTTGGACCCTGCCTTGGGCAGAAGCATCTTAGAAGGAGAAAAATCCTTTAATATCTTGGGCTAGTTTTGAGGATTTTTTGTGGTAAGCCATCAGTTTGGCTTGCCAAAATGTAGCCCTCTTAGAGAGTGTCTTGATCCAAATTTTTCATCATTTTGGGTCATAGGTCCCATCCTTGTGAAGAGGAGGTCATATTCGATATCGAAACACTCAAACATCTACTTGACCTGAGAGTTGAACTAAAGCCGACATGGAATTCAATGAAGTAGGATCAAAACATATGCTTTCTAGCGTGTGGTTGCCCTTGAGGTCATGAGGACTCAACTGTTGGAGTTAGACATTTGCGGAAGCATGTGAACAACACAAGGAAGAAGAAGAAGCTTGGAGCACAACACACAATACTGAATGTATTACCACTAGAATGTACAAAGATTAGTAGCCCATTAGGGCAATAGGTGTATATACAAGCCATGAAAAAAAATCTCCTAAAGAGGGAAAAAACTGCCCCGACAATCCTAGTGTGTTCACACACATCACTACCTAAATATATCAACAAATCCCCCTTGGGCGTGATGCGGTGAACAAGGAGCTGGCACTTATGTATAAGGAAGTGCCAGGCTATGTGGAAATCACTCCACAAAAGGAAGTAAGCCCAAAGCTTTGCGGAAAGCTTCAAACGTCTCCCTAGGTAGAGTCTTCATGAAAAGGTCTGCAATGTTCTCCTGCGTGGGCACATATGCCAAGCTGATCTCCCCAACAGAGAACCTCTCCCTGACATAATGATAATGCACCTCAATGTGCTTAGTGTGAGCATGGAACATAGGGTTCCTCGCAACTGCCAATGCGCTATGACTATCAATGAAGATGGTGGTGGCAAAAGACTAACCAACACCCAAATCAACTAGAAGGTGTTTGGGCCACACACACTTAATAGTCTCTATGAAAGCTGCCCTATACTCAACCTCAGAACTAGAAGTGGCCACAGTAGGCTGCTTCTTGCTCAACCAAGATATAAGACTCAGTCGTAAACCTGTCTCCATAGGAGTGGTGATAGGTTTACAGTCTTCAAGGCCAAAACGCTACAATAATGTGTCAATATATATCGTTTGACACAAAGCCATTCCACCATCAACGTGCATAAACTGAATGCCCAAATAATGATGCAAATGCCCCAAATCAGACATCTCAAATGAGGCATGCAAAGCAGGCTTAAAATCAGTGATATGTGTGTCATGAGGGCCAATGAGCAGCATGTCATCAACATACACCACAATGATCAAAAGTACATCATTAGCACGCTTGACATATAAGGTGCTTTCAGTTGGACTGTTCTCAAAACCATGTGCAATCAGATAGGCATGTATCTTTTCATACCAAGCACGTGGTGCTTGCTTTAAACCATATAATGCCTTCTTTAACCTGCACACTTGGTTTTCATGCCCTTTTTGCACAAAGCCACAGGGCTAAAAAACATACACTTCTTCATGCAAGTCACCATTCAAAAATGTTGTTTTAATGTTCGGCTGATGTAGATTCCAACCATGATGAGCTACAAGTGCATAGATGCTACGAACAGTAGTCATATGACAAGTAAGAGCAAAGGTTTCATCAAAATCAATGCCTTTTTCCTATGCATAACCCTTTGAAACAAGCCTAGCCTTATACCTGCCAAGTGTACCATCAGGCTTATGCTTCACCTTGTATACCCACTTAGTGCCAATGGCCTTCTTTCCAGGAGGCAAGTCACATAAAGACCAAGTACCATTCTTCGTTATATCATCATATTCAGACTGCATAGCAACCATCCAATTTTTTGAATTTTGTGCTTCATCAAATGAAACAGGCTCATTCTCATCACAGAGATTAGATGTAGCCATAGCATAGAAATTTGATGCAAAAGAGGCACTGTGAGAGCCTGAACGAGTACGATATGAAAGAGGTGCATCTAGTTTGCCATCATGCAAAGTCTAGACTAGCCATTTTGGCATAGTTTTTGCCTCCTCAATATCAGTTCCCTCATCAACAAGTGCATCATGTAAATCTGCATAAAAAATGGGATGATTTGCATCATCACATGAAACCTACAAAGGCTGAGAAGTTGCCTCATTAGGACTAGCACTAGACTATCCACCTGTAAAAAGAGTTAGTAAAGTATCATACATGTCTTTCGAGCTAACAGATGTCTCCTTGGTACATGAGAGCAATGATTGAATAGCATCTTCCACAAAAACAACATCACGGCTAACTAGAATGCATTTAGTTTATGGATGATACAGATGATAACCTTTACTTTCAGAACTGTACCCAACAAAAATACATTTTACTACTTTATCATCCAATTTTCTACGATGTTGTTCAGGCACTAATGCATATGCCAAACAACCAAAAACACGCAGATGAGAAACAGTTGGCTTGCGATCATGCAAAGCCTTATATGGAGTGATAGACTGCAACACTTTAATGGGACACATGTTAAGTATATATGTTACACACATGAAGGCCTCAAGCCAGAAACTATGTGGTAAATCCTGACTCTTGACCATACATCTCGCCATCTCCATGAGTGACCTATTCTTTCGTTCAGCAACTCCATTCTGTTGAGGTGTATACGACACTGTACACTGGTGTTCTATCCCACGTTGAGCCAGAAATGCATTAAAATCAGAATACATATATTCCCCCCCTTGATTAGAATGGAGGGTGCCCATTTTACATGGTGACAGATTTTCAGCCAAAACCAAAAACTGTTTGAAGCACATGAACACTTTGGACTTTGCCTTCAATGGATATACCCATGCATGCTTGGAAAAATCATCGATGAAAGTCAGGTAGTAAAGATAATTTCCAAAAGAAGGTGTCTACATAGGACCATAGACATCACTATGTACAAGCTACAATTTTTGAGTAGCCCGAATTGAACCATCCTTTGGAAAGGAGGAACGCTGTATTTTGCCCAAAATACAGCCCTCACAAACATGTTTTCCAAGTGCCTCAAGTTTGGGCAAAGAGGACACCATTTTGAATTTCTACAGGCATAGCAAACTAGCAAAATTTAGATGACCAAAGCTTGCATGCCAAAGCTTTGCATCTGACATAGCCTAAGAATCATGTACTGCACATGCCGAATCATTTATAGATCTTTCATAGTCTATGATCTTATACATCCCACAACATAAAATGCCAGACGCAATAATCATATCGCCATCTGATAGATCATGAATTGTACATCTGTCATCAACAAATTTCACAACCAAGCCAATCTTGGCTAATGCAGAAACTGATAATAGATTTTTCTTGATCCGTGGCACAAACAAAGCATCTGACAAAGTGAAAGAACTACCATCAATAGTAGTCAAAATGATCTTACCAACTCCCATAATAGGATAGGAGGATTTGTTGGCGCATAACAGTATTCCCTGTAGGGGAAGGCTCGAGTGAAGAGAAGAAATTGTGCTGCGAGGTAATATGTTTGGTCGCCCCACTATCAAAGTACCAAACATCTGAGTCTACTGTAGACATGCATTGCTCATGAGAAGATGGGCCAAAATTGCAAACAATAGTGAACGCTTATTCTTCTTCCTGCACAAGATTAGCAGACTCTGTTTTTAGTGTAGAGGCCTCTGCAATGATCATTCCAGCCTCCTTTTTCTTTGCCTCTTTTGCAG
>CM035441.1:52615106-52620106 GCA_020310875.1 Ceratopteris richardii | reverse complement strand
CTTGGTAAATTTGATATTTACACTCACTCAAACACCCACTCTCACACCACTCTTCACAATCGTTGCACCCGACAACACGTCTAATGACATGGACATCTCACGAGCCACTGCACCATCACTCACCTCATCCATTTCACCACCCCATTTAGGCACGTCTGACTTCTCCATGGTCACCACTGCATCCAATTTTCCATTCCTCTTTCCCCTTCCCCTTGCATCAACAACCACACCCACAACATCCTCACTCACTCCACCATTAATATTGTCACCCACGATCAACACCGCTTTTTGCCAGATGTTTTCTTGCATGACACAAGTTAGAGATGAATTCGTATCTCTTGGGACCAGCTACCAGACTTTACAGCAAACCACTACAGATTTATAGGTGAAACTAAACTCGTTAACCATCGAGAATGCCTCACTTAATGCACGATATCAAGAGCTACGCAAGGCCTGTCACACCCTCAAACTAGAAAGTGAACAGAAGACGAAGGAAGCAATTGCCAATATCGACAACTTATTACGGACTCAAACAATCAGAAATGCGATCCTCACTCGCAACATGGGACTGTTAAGACGCCACCTCGCAGCGGCCAAAGAAGAGAATCAACGATTGCAAGAATAGAACAGAGAAAATTTGGAAGTAGCTCTAGATCAACTAGATGAACCTCTGAGTCCTAATTGCTTTAAAGTAGCGCCCCCTTAATCGATGCTGATATTATTGGAAGATCATGCACGACTCTTAAAAGATTATGACAAGATGAATGAAGCATATTAGAAACTCCAGGATGATCATAAATTGTTACTGTTATGTGCACCTGCGCAGCAACCACCACGAGCTCCTGAGGCCACACCTCCAGAAATCATAGAGGAACTCAATGCTTTACGTGCTCAGGTACTTAGTCTTCAAGCACAGATTGTTGTTTTCTCTCAGCCCCCCAGGCTTGATTCCCCACCTGAACTCCCAAACGATGAAGAAATTATGCCTATCCTGGTGGAGGAAGTCAGTACAAGAACTTGGAAAGACCCACTCAGCATCAATAGAGGCACAATTACACACCCTGGTTATGATAGAGGAACGCATTTTACAATCACCTTACTTCACTCACTTAGCCCCTCAAAGGTATGTCTCAAGCCATGAGCTTCAATATAAACCGTATTTCATGCTAATGGCAAAATACCAATTGGCGATTGAAAAGGAGACGGGCAAGAAACCATCACATGCCACTCAGTTTGAGCCTGACGACTTGCCACTAGAAGCACAAAAAGGTGAAATCTTTCAACCAACTTGGTGCCAAGAATTGTTACAAAAATATCCAGAAATGATGAGCACATGGGTCAAGGCACCCTTGCATTTGAAGTATAACCCATGTTGGGGACCTATGCCAAGATGCTACTCCTGGAAGGCATTCGCAATCAAAGTTCAGAATAATAAGCACTGCCAGGATTGGCTTAATTATCCTTATTTCAATCCACCATGTGGACCCCCCATAGTAGGATACATGATGCATGGATGATGTTGTCGCACATATGACTCTCATAATATTTGACATGATGCGGACAATATTTAAAATCTTCTGAGTGACGCCATCGCTCCGGGTGTGTTATGTCTGGCTCTGTCGAATCAAGTATTTCCGACATGCTATAAAATGACATTTGAACCAGGAAACTCTCCAGACGCTGGTCATCCAAGGACCGTAAAGCCTCCAATCGAAAGGGAAAAGATTTTTCCGGTAAGAGCTTATGTTCAAGGGCCACACGTAGATTGGGAACCACCAGTTCCATCGGAGTAATGGCTTCCAATCCATACGCCAACTTAAAAGGAGTTGTTTCGGTCGCCACTTTGTATGTAGTACGATAAGCCCATAGTACAGCAGGTAGAAATTGGTCCCATCACTCTAGGAAATCTAACACCAATTTCTTCAAGATGTTTAAGAGAGATTTGTTGGTACTCTCTGCAAGTCCATTGGCTCGTGGGTAATAAGGGGAACTAAATTTGTGCACAATCTAGAATGTTTTCGTAAGCAGTTGCATCAAGGTATTGGCAAAATGGGTACCTTGGTCAGTAACCATGCTTCGGCCCATCGAGTAGCGTAGTCTGTGCATGTCAGAATATATCTATTATTGGTGGCTCTCGTCGGAGGTGTAATTGGTCCTATGAAATCCAAACCCCATTTTTGAAAGGGTTCCAAAGGCACAACAGGTTGGAGAGGGAAGTAGTGTCGCTGTAAAGGCTGCCCAGAACACTAGCACTCGTCACAGTGTTGTATATACTTGGTCACATCATGATACATAGTGGGCCACCACAATCCACTCTAGAGAATCTTCCGGTGAGTCAGATCAGCCGCAAAATGTCCTCCGGTTGGGGCAAAATGGGCCATGTTAATGATTGAAGCATATTCATGTGGGGGAACACATCTGAGTAATACTCTCGAGTGATCCATGTAATATAATTGTCTGACAATCAACCGAAAGCGTCAATTGTACATGGCTAGTCTTCGTCGAGCAGCTGAAGAAATCATACCCGGTGGACATCCACTAGTCAAGAACAGAAGCAAGGTATCATAGTAAGAAGGGGGAACCGGTACTTTCTATTGATCATCTGGTATGGTCTCTACTATGTAGATGGCCGGTGTTGTATCATCAATTCCCTCTGGAGGCTCATCGGAATCCAACCGAGAGAGAAAGTCAGCAAGCGTGTGTGCTGACCCTGGTTGGTGGACGACGGAGTAATCAAATTCCTGAAGAAGCAAGACCCATCGTGCTAGCCGTCCTCCCAAATGCTGTTGGTGCACCAGATACACCAGTGCTACGTGATCGACGTGGAAGGTGAAGCGTCTGCCCAACAGATAATGTCAAAAATTTTTCATAGAATATACTAAACCAAGACACTCTCATTTAGTAACTGAATAGTTATGCTCTGCCGGGGCCAATCGTCAGCTCGCATAATATAGCAGACGAAACCATTTATCCGTCTGCTGCATCAACACACTACCAATGGCACTGTCAGAGGCATCCACAAATGGCAACTCCCGATTTGGTGCTTGTAAAATGGGAGCCTGAGTTAACAATGATTTCAGCCTATCAAAAGAAAGTTGACACTCTTCGGTCCATTCGAATTGACGCGGGCTACTGGTGATCAACCGATTAAGTGGTATAGCCAGATGAGCAAGCCAATGCAGATGACTCCCATGCCACTGGATTTGGCCTAAAAACCGCATCACATCTTTAGGTGTCTTAGGAGCAAGAGACTCTAGGCTAGCATTCATTTTGTCTGGATCCACCTGAATGCCTTGTTTGGAAATAACATGCCCTAGCAGCTTACCACAGGAAACAGAGAACACCGATTTATTCGGGTTCAGACAGAAACAATATTCCCGACACTTTGAAAAGCAACACCATAAATGATATAGGTGTGCCGAAGTATCACCCGATAGCGAAAAATCATCCAAGTACACTCTCATAAAGGTGGTGAGATAAGGAGAAAAAATTTCCTGCATGCAACGTTGAAATGTACTAGGAGCATTGTGCAGTCCAAACCACATCACGATACACACATAGACAACCCAGTTGGTAATAAATGCGGTCTTGGGTATATCCTGCTCGGCCATTCTGACTTGATTGTAACCACTGTATCCATCTAGAAAGGAATACATCTCTCGATCGGCCACGTCGTCTAACATGGTATCCAGGAATGGCAACAGAAATGGATCAGGTACAGTTGCAGCATTAAGCTTTTGGTAGTCCACACATATCCGTAGCTACTTTTTTTTCTTCGGAACTATAACAATGGGAGAGATCCATTCTGCATGCTCAATAGGCACAATAAATCCCACCTTCAATAATCGATCAAGTTCAGCTTTAACTTGTGCTGCATAGTTAGGATTCATCCTGTAACTGGGTTGTTTGATGGGTCTTGCATCCGGTTTCAGCACCACTCTATGTTGATAAATCCACGTGTCCAACCCCTTCATGTCCCTATAGTCCCATGCAAACACATCAGCGAACACTTGTAGCAGCTGCAACAAGTGCTCCTGGAAGGTCTTAGACAGTCTTGCTTTTATTTTTACTGGTCGTGGATTGGTTTGGTCACCTAAATTGCAGGTGATCAGCTGATCTTTCGGTACATAGAACTGTCAGGGCTTTTCCTCATCGCCTCTGGACTGGAGTAATTGTTGAAGCATCACCTCATCCAAAGTTTGATCTGTGTTGGACTCATGTGCTCTGGTCAGTGGTATCACCGTACAGGCTGCCAGACTCCAGTTATCAGCCACCGTTTGTAAATCTACCATGCCAAGTGCCATCAGATCCTTGTTGGCAGTAAGAAAAGCTTCCTCCTCATCATCGGAGAGACCATCCAACATGTGTACAGGCCCCTCTAAGTATGGTCGTGCATGTAAGTCACAGGGTTTCATGTCGTCCAACAAGACAACATATTTTCGGTGATTATTTTTAAAGACTAATTCATGCGCTGACCAGTCTTGCACTACTTTAGCTTGTTTTAGCCAGGGACGTCCAAAGAGCAGATTGTAATCCAAGCTCGATTCTGGTAAATCTAGCACAACAAAGATCATTCTGAAAATAGAACCTTGTAGAGTAATCGGAATATCTCGCACCAAGCCCACCGGATGGACTTGAGATTGATCAGCCATACGTACAAAGAATTGAACAGGTTCAATTTGCATCCACCCCAGCCATTTGCAAATGGCTGCTGTGGCAATATTGACACCAGATCTGCCATCAATTAAGACTTGTGTGATTTTGTGATTTTTGTACCATACCATAATCAGTGGTACTGTATGGTCCACCATTGGGTCAAATTCCGGTTGGATTGTAGTTGTTGCCGGAGCACTCGAAGAGCCGGGACTAACCTGCTGTTGGAACTGTTGTCGAACTCTAAGGACCAAATCCAATAATTGACCCAAGGGCAATGTGAATGATGCCTTGGACAGAACATCCCAGACCGAATCAGTTTTGGCTGTTTTCAGTACGGTCTTCGG
>CM035441.1:52605106-52607606 GCA_020310875.1 Ceratopteris richardii | reverse complement strand
CTCTGGACTTCCATGCCTTGAATTCTTCAAGATTGATTGTGTCATCATCTTCTGAACTTGAGTCTTCCTTCTGGATTGGTTCCTCCCTTGAGAGTTTTGGAAACTCCTCTTCCAAATCATAGGGTAGACTAACCTTCCTGCAATCATTCTCATACCATGAGTCATTCTCATCAAAGATGACATCTCTGCTTACCTTGAACCCTTTATTGGTTGGGTTGTAGAATCTGTACCCTTTTTTATTCAAGTCATAACCAATGAAAATACATTTTTCTGCTTTAGGGTCTAGCTTTCCCCTTACCTGTGAGGGAATATGCACATATGCTATACAACCAAAAATTTTGCAATGATCCAATGATGGTCTCTTACCATGCCAAGCTTCATAAGGTGTCATTCCATCAAGTGATTTTGATGGCAACCTGTTTATGAGATAGGTGGCAGTAGATACACTCTCTGCCCAAAGATAATTTGGCAACTTCTTTTCATTAAGCATGGACCTAGCTGTTTCAACAATAAGCCTATTCCTTCTTTCAGCTACCCCATTTTGTTCAGGTGAGTACCTTGTGGCTATCTCCCTTTTGATGCCTCTTTCCTGCAAGAAGTCCTCAAACTCATTTGAGAAGTATTCACCTCCTCCATCTGACCTTAGCTTCTTCAAGTTCCTTCCTGTTTGATTTTCAACTAGTGCAAGATATCTTTTGAAACAATTAAACACTTCATCCTTGTGCTTCATAAAGTATAACACAGTCCATCTGCTATAATCATCAATGAAAGACACATAGTACCTTGATCCTGAAATGGAGGGATCCTTGCTAGGTCCCCAAACATCTGTGTGCACCAAGTCTAGGTAGTCTTCATGCATAAAACCTTTCCTTGAGTAGGGCAATCTGTGAGACTTACCAAACTGACAAGCACCACATTTGTAAATCATGTGTTGCTTGGATACATTAGGTATCCCAAGCACACATTGGTCCCTGCACATTTGCTTTAAGGTCCTTTCACCTATGTGACCTAATCTCTTGTGCCATATTTCTAATTTTGAAAGTGTTTGATCCTTGTAATTATATAAAGCAATGTTTTTGGTGTCTTCTAGATCAAAAGTAAATAATCTACCTGATTTTTCTCCCTTGGCTATCCTTTTGAATCCATGTCTTGGGTCCTCCACATATGCTCCATGTTGATTGAACCTAACCTGCAAACCTTTCTCCACAATCTGACCAACACTCATTAAGTTTTTGGTAATGGTTGGTACATAAAGTACCCTGCTTAATAGGTTCTGGTTACCATCACAAGTTTTTACATTTCCAATCTTTACTACAGAATGCTTAGTATCATCACCTGTCTGTACTTGATGTTTGCCCTTTGGTTCCTCAAGATCAGAGAGTAGTGCCACATTGCCAGCTACATGATTAGAACACCCTGAATCAATATAAAATAGATGATCATCATTGATACCTGACTTGGAAGTCATATTCATGATCAATAGGGAGTCATCTTGCTCCTCTGTGTAGTTGTTGTAGTCTTTCCTATTTCTGAATCCTCCTTGGTAGTTACCATTATAGTTGTTGTTGTGATTGTTGTTATTGTTGTAGCCATTGTAGCCTTGGTGTTGGTTGAACCTTCCTCTGCCTTGAGAGTATCCACCTCTTTGATAGCCCCTTCCTCTCTGATTTTTGTAATTTCTGTAGCACTCATCTGTGGTGTGGTTAGACAGTCCACAAATGTTGCATGGTGATAAATTGTAGAGTCTCCCCCTACCTTGCTTACCTCCTCTGCCCCTGCCTCTTGAAGATCTACCTCTCCCTGCATAGTTGGCTTGGGAGGTAGAACCTTCATCTTCTTGCTTTTTACCTTTACCTTTGTCTTTAATCTTTTTATGAGTATATAGGGCAAAAGGAGTGTTACCTTTAGATGTATCTCCAACCTTTGTAAACTTTGCTTCATGTGTGAATAGTTGCCCCATCAGAGTTGTGAGATCTGGGGTATGTATGTCCATGTAGAGATCCATTGCAGTGGTGAAGCTTTCCCACTTATCATCTGCCTTTAGTCCATTGGTTACTTGCCTTACTATTTGTTCTTCTTCAATCTCCTCTCCTATGCTTGCTAATTGGTCTGCCACATCCTTGATCTTGGTCACAAATTCTGAGACTGATTGTTTTGGTTGCTTCCTAAGGGTTGTGAATTCAATCCACAATTGATTCTTCCTGGCCCTTGTATTAGATGAAAAGTATGATGACAAGGTTTCCCAAGTTTCTTGGGAAGTCTTACAATTCCTTATGTGAGGTAAAAGGAAATCAGATATAGAGTTAAGAAGATAAGACCTTGCCGATGCATCTTTTGCACACCATGTATTAAGCCTTTCTTGTTCTTCCTTGGTGGGTAGACCCCTTGCTTTGAATGAGGGCAATTCCTCATCTCCTGAGATGAATCCAAATAGACTTCTTCCTTGTAGATAGGTCTTCATCCTCAGAGACCAAGCTTGATAATTGTTCCTGTCTAATTT
>CM035441.1:52590106-52592606 GCA_020310875.1 Ceratopteris richardii | reverse complement strand
GAGGTGGAAGAAGTTTTCAATCTCAGTCCTACAACAACAATTATTATAATTATGCATCAAATCAGAAGGATGATATGACTCTCATTTTGAATGCAACTCATGAATCAACAGGAGAAGATCAAAGGGTTTTTTATATTGACTCAGGATGTAGCAATCATCTGAGTGGCAATATATCACTGATGAGTGATATGGAAGCAAAGGTGAATGGACATACAGTTCAAACAGGTGACAACACCAAGCATAAGGTGGAAAGCATTGGATCAATGAAGACAAAGAATGGAAGTACACTCTTGAGCAAGGTACTTTATGTTCCTACTATTCCTAAAAATTTGATAAGTGTAGGGCAAATTGTGGAGAAGGGATATGAAGTCAGATTCACAAATGATGGTGTCTATGTGCAAGATCCAAATCAGGGATATAGAAACAGTATTGCAGGTAAAAAGGAAGGAAGGTTGTTTACTCTCAAAGTCCAAGGTAATGTGGGACATGCTCTATTTACTTATGGAAGTCAAAAGATGTCTGAGTTAGACCTATGGCATAAAAGGCTAGGTCATTTCAATGAGAGAGCCATAAAGGAAATGTCAAGGAATAAGAAGTTCATACAATAAATCAGGGTACAAGTATTCAAATATGCTTGAATTGATTCATACAGATGTGTGGGGTCCTTCAAGGGACTATAGCATAAATGGATCCCGACATTATGTGTTGTTTGTTGATGATGCAACCAGATGGATTACTTTATATGTAATCAAGGACAAATCAGAAGTCTTCAAGACATTCAAGCATTATCATGCTTATGCAGAAAGGATTACATGACAAAAGCTCAAGAGGTTGAGATCAGATGGAGGGGGAGAGTATTTCTCTAAAGAGTTTGATGATTATTTGTGGAATGCAGGTATAAAGAGAGAAGTAACTTGCAGGTACTCTCCTCAACAGAATGGAATTGCAGAAAGAAGAAATAGAACTCTTGTAGAATTTGCAAGAGCAATGATGAAGGAAAAGAATTGCCCAAATTACTTATGGGCAGAAGCTATCAACACTGCAACATACCTTGTGAATAGATTACCTTGTTAAGCTTTGGATGGAAGAACTCCTTATGAAGCATGGTGGGGTAAGAGACCTACTCTTGATCATTGTAAAGTATTTGGATGTTTAGCATATGCTTATGTTCCTTCACAATTGAGACATAAGCTAGAACCCAAAGCAGAGAAGTATGTGTTTATTGGGTATGATGATAGACAGATGGGTTACAGATTGTGGAATCCATCCACAAAGCAATTTCTTGTTACCAAAGATGTTACATTTGATGATCAAAGCACATGGTATACAGGGTCAACAAATGATTATGCAGGTGTTGAAGAAAAACAAAGGAAAGGGAAGGCAAAAGTAAATGTGTATGAAGAAGATATTGATGATGTTGATTATAAAAGTAAATTGCAGGATAATGTTGAAGATGGGCCAAGATGTGATCCAGAATCAAATGTGGTTGAGACTTCAAGAAGTGCAGAGGTTAGAAGATCCTCAAGGAAAAGAAAAGAGCCTATCAGGTATAACTATGATACATTTTTTCTAACAACAAAAGATTATGCTTACATTGTGAAGATAGAAGAGGATCCAATCACATATGAAGAAGCTAAAGGTAAACAGAATTGGGAGAAGGCAATGCAAGAAGAGTATGATGCTCTACTTGAAAATGAAACATGGGAGTTGGTGCCAAGACCAAAGAATAAAAAAGTCATTGGTTGTAAGTGGGTGTATAAAACAAAAAGGTTTGCAGATGGTAAGGTGTCTAGATACAATGCTAGACTTGTGGTCAAAGGTTATGCTCAAACTTATGGGGTAAATTATGATGAAACCTTTAGTCATGTTGCTAAGATGTCTACAATTAGATCATTGATTGCTATTGCTGCTTGTAAAGGATGGAAGTTATCACAATTAGATGTGAAGAATGCATTCCTAAATGGATATATTGCAGATGAAGTATATATGGAGCAACCAGAAGGTTTCATGGATTCAATTGGATCAGATTATGTGTGTAGCCTCAAGAGAGCTTTGTATGGGTTGAAGCAGGCCCCAAGAGCATGGAATTATAGGCTTGTTAAGTTCTTGAATGAATGTGGATTTCAAGCATCAAAGGCAGATAGTAGCTTGCTAGTGAAGGCAAGTGAAAATGGATACATATACATGTGTATTTATGTTGATGATATTATTGTCACAGGTACAGATGCTCAAGGAACCAATGAGCTTAAGAAACAAATAGAGAAGGAGTTTAAGATAAGTGATTTGGGAAACTTATCTTATTTCTTAGGAATGTAGATTGTATATACTCAACATGGAGTATATGTTACACAAGAGAGGTACTTGAAGAATCTTCTGGTCAAGTTCAACATGGAGGATTGGAAGCCTTCAGCCACACCATTGGAGGTAAATCATAAGTTGAGCAGGTATGGAGGTGAAGAGTTTAATGACATGAAGAAATATCAGAGTTTGGTAGGTAGTT